>ML109297.1:38670-55415 GCA_003697995.1 Taxidea taxus jeffersonii | reverse complement strand
TTTTTTTTAAAGATTGTATTTATTTATTTGTTTGACAGAGAGAGAGAGGGAACACAAGCAGGGGGTAAGGGTTGAGGGGAAGCAGGCTCTCCACTGAGCAGGGAGCCCGATACGGGACTGATCCTAGGACCCTGGGATCATGACCTAAGCTGAAGGCAGACGCTTCACTGACTCAGCCACCCAGGTGCCCCTTCTTCGTGTATTTTAATTACATAAGAAACTAGAGTTCCAAGAGAAAATATTGAACATTATGGTTTTTAATAATTAAAAATAATTTGAATCGTTTACTCAAATGAAAGAAGACACTCTAGAAAAACAGCATAGTTATGGAAAATTAGCACCTATCAATACCTAAGCAAACCAAAAGATCCTTTTTTAAAAATCGAGGTATAAATGACATATGTCTGACATTATATCAGTTTCAGCTGTACGACATAATGATCTGATATTAATATTTACTGCAAAATGGTCACCACAATAAGTCCGGTTAACATCTGTCAACATACATAGTTACAAAATTTCTTTTTTTCTCTTTTTTTTTGTGACGGGGACATGTAAGATGTACTCTCTTAACAACCTTCAAATATGCAATACAGTGTTATTAACTATAGTTGCCATGCTGTCCACTACATTAACAGGACTTACTTCTCTTACCACTAACCAGAGTTTTGTACCTTTCGACCCTGCTTTATCCACCTTGCCCCAAAGATTTTTTTAAAGAGAAAAGCAAAAAAGAAAATTTCCAAGTTTATGAAAAGGATTCCATTTCCCTCCTTGTAATCTCATTGTAAAAAAAGGTCATTGTATCCCTAGCATGGATTTCCTAAAATAAGACCATTCTGAATACCCTGCCACGTACTCAATCCCCTTAACATGGCACTCAAGACTGAAAATTTGCATTCCCTTCCCTTTTTGACTGAGGAATTCTCTCAAACCTCTTTTAACACACATACATTTTCTTGAACTTAAGATTTAAAAAATATATTTCAACATTTCTGCATATTATATAATAAGTTACTTCATTTTAGTATGTTGCTGAAATGGCACTATAATTATAACAATATAATTTTTATGACACATATATTTAAAAATTTTATCTTTCTTTTCATTTATCCAATGATGGGTTAAGTTAATCATTTAAGAAAAGGTCACACTTGTTAATACATTAGGAATATTTCATTACACCATGTTTGGTGTAGAACGTTTAAAATGCTTACTAAAATGTAGGTAATGATTTCTGCTTCCGGTAATGGTAGACAAGGTAATTTGGGCCAGTCACTCCCCCTGAGGTTGACTAGAAAACATGGACAAGATATAAAAAGAAATGTTAATGAAGGCATCCGAATGCAAATAAGGTGGTAAAGCATGAACATGCCAAGGCGCCCCTGGGAGACTGAGGCTCGGGTAGGTGAGCCCAGCTTTTGAAGAGGATTTTCCCACATGCAAGCATGTGCTGATTCCAGGAGGGAAGAGTAGAAGGCTAAGAAGCTGAAGTGGTAATTAGGGCCAAGAGGGCAGGGGATGGAATCCAGGCCTCATTGAGGGGTAAAGCCCTGTCAGTTCGGTTGAGGCCCCAAAGAACTACATCCTAGAAACAGGGGTGACACAAAGGTAGACAGAGCTTTACTGAGGACTGCAGTTCCCCATCCAACTATTCCAACTCCTGAAATCAGACTGAGGTAGCCCTAATTTGGTAGATCCCCCAGGAGCCTGCAGAAGCAAGGGTAAAATACTGTGGGGAATGATGATATCATTTCAGGCCTTCAGGTGTATCTTCATTATTCCAAATATATGTCTGACACACTATGAGAAAATGACCAGTGACACAAGACAAAATGAAGGAGAACAGACAGAAAAAGCAGGTAATAGAAACAAACACACTTTAAAATAATCGTGCTTGCTTGATTGGAGCTAGAACACAAGATTTAGAATTTCAGCAGAGAATTAGAATTTGTTGATAAGAATCAAATTGGAAATTCTAGACCCCCAAAATAGTTACCAATATTAAAAATTCAGTCAAAGGTTATAATGACAAAATAGGTCAACTGAAGAGAACATCGGTGAGCTGAAAAATAGGTGGTAGGTATATAGGTATTTGTTACGGAATTCTTTCAAATTCTCTGAAATTTTTCAAAAAAATTTTAAAGATTTTATTTATTTTCAGAGAGAGCACACACAAGCAGGGGGAAGGAGAAGTAGCCTCCCTGCTGAGCAAGGAGCCAGATGGGACACTCGATCCCAGGACCCTGTAATTGTGACCTGAGCCAAAGGTAGACACTTACCTGACTGAGCCACGCAGATACCCCAGAATGTGGCTTAAAACAACTAATTAAAACAACTATTGAGGGGCGCCTGGGTGGCTCAGTGGGTTAGGCCTCTGCCTTCAGCTCAGGTCGTGATCTCAGGGTCCTGGGATCGAGCCCCGCATCGGGCTCTCTGCTCAGCAGGGAGCCTGCTTCCCCCTCTCTCTCTGCCTGCCTCTCTGCCTACTTGTGATCTCTCTCTGTCAAATAAATAAATAAAACTTAAAAAAAATAAAACAACTATTGAGTGGCTTAAAGCAGCTATTTTATCTGCTTATCATTCTGTGGGTTAGTCATTTGGGCTGGACCCAGTTGAGAACTTCTGATCTCCTGCCTGGTGTCAGTCACTGGAGGAGGAGAACAAAAGCTATAAGACGTCTGGAAGCCTAGGTTGAAGATTCACAGAATGCTATTTCTGCTGCATTTTATTAGCCAAATTAACTTACAAGGCAAACCCAATTCTAGTGGGGGATGGGGCAGGTGGTGGTGAAGAAATATTACAAAGGGGCATGCCTACAAAAGTGGGAAAATTTTGTGCCTATAATTTTTGTGATCTACTGCACCCACCAAATTGATCTTTAAATGTAACACCATCTTAATCCGAGTCTCGGCATTTAAATTAAAAAAATTTAAATTGACAAGCACTTCAAAACCTTAATTTAGAATATAAAAAGAATCCAAAGTGATATTAAAAAGGTAAAGAATAACCAATCCTGTAAAGAATAATTCCTCTTGAAAGATCAGAGTACAGAATTGCTTGACTATATATCAAGACTTATTAGAAAGCTCTAGTAATTAAGACTGAGTGGTATTGGCACAAGAGTAGACCAATAGATTGGAGGAAAGGGCACAGAAAGCAACCCTCACCTAACTGACATTTGATTTCTGTCACAGACCACACAGTATTTAAGTGTCTCTTCAATAAATGATCCTGGGAGACTTTGGAGAATTAGAATATTGAAAAACATATGAGAAATGAACTCTACATCATGCTATGCATAGAAATCAGGATCGTGATAATCCTAAGAATAAAAAGCAAAATATAAAGTGACTTCAAAATTAAGCAAAGGATAATTTGTTTATGCGCTGGGAACAGGGAAACTTTTTTTTTTTCTAAGTCGGTTCCACGACCAGACAGGAGCCCAGCATGGCTCTTGAACCCGTGACCCTGAGATCAAGACCTGAGCTGAGATCAAGAGTGGGACGCCTAACTGACAGAGCCACCCAGGTGTCCCAATAATTCTTAAATAGTGTACAAAAAAGTACCTGAACACAAAGAAAAAGTCTGGCGAATTGACCTATATTAAAATTTACAATTTCTGTTCACCAAAAACACTTTTAAGACAGTGAAACAGCAAGCCACAGAATGGCTGAGATTAGTATCACGTGTAACTAAAAAAGGACTTTCATCAAGAATATAGGAAGAACACCAACCAATCAGTAACAAAAATACAGATACTCCAGTAGAATAGGCAAGAGACACAAGCTGACATCTCATAAAAGAGGATATCCAGATAGTCAGTACATGTATGAAAGGGTACTCCATCTCCCTAGTAATTAAGGTAATGCTAACCAAAACCCCCTTAGAGATCTCTATGCAAACCCCAGAATGGCAAAAATTAAAAGAACTAACAATGCTAAGTATTGGCAAAGACAGGCAACATCAAGAACTCTTACATACTTCTAGTGGAAGAAGTGGAAGTCTAAATTGGTTCAGTCACTTTGGAAAACAATTTGGCATCTATTATCATTGAACAAATGCACATTCCATGACTCAGAAATTCTACTCTCAGGTCTGTATTCCCAACAGAAATATGTGTGCAAGTACCCCCAAAAGACATGTAAATGAGTGTCCAAAGCCCTGTTACTTACAATATCCCCATACTGGAAACAATCCAAATGTTTTTCATGGTGGAATGGATAAATAAATTTTTCATATGTATTCATATAATAGAACACAATAAAAATGAATAAACTACAGCTATACACAAAACAGGGATGAATCTCACAAATAATAATGTTGAGCAGAAGCAAATTTACATAAGGTATAGGATTCTACTTGAATGAATCTAAAGACCAGAAACAAGAAACTATAGTGTTTTAGTTATGAATTGTAGTTTGTAAATTAAAAAAAAAAGAAATGCAAGGAAGTGGCTGCTCTAAGAATCAGGATAGTTGGTTACCTTTTAGGCAGAGGGAAAGTGTAGATATCGGGAGGGTATGGAGGGCATTTGTATTGGGTCAACTTAGCTTATCTTCACTACTTTTTCCAAAATCTTCTGTTCTATCATTCTAAGTTAGCGTAGGCTGTCTGAACTCGAGCACAATATAGAAGGCAAGAGTGAAGCAGTAACCATATATTTTTTTATGCACAAAAGGTGGTTCAGAGTACCAGGTGTGGTTGCATTTAGTTCATATTGTCCCTGATTTCCTGGTTCACCTTGGTCCTACTGACGGAGGTGCACATGGGGCAGTCCTGCGCGCCCACCACGACCCCAAACCTCCTCCTTCAGCTTCTGACTCCAGGGCCAGACTGTCTGCTCCGCTGACTTCAGAACCAGAGGCAGCAGCTGTATATAAACTGTTCACCCAGCGCCCACAGTTGTGTAAGGATAAATCCCAGATTCTAGAGCAATCTTCATCATTTTTTGTAATGGAACCTTGACTGATTCCATAAGGTCATGAGAGAGGCTTCCTGGGTGCTGGGAACATTTTATTTTTTGACTTGTGATAAAGTGAGCTTTCCATCTATCTTTAGGCCAATTTTCTATAGTTATGCTATACTTCACAAGAAAAGTTTAAAAAATAATTAAATTACATATTACAGCCAAAATAGACCAAAACTGCTGTCAGGACTTGTTTAGAAATATTGCACTTTACACATTAAAAAATGGTTTCTTTTAATAATTGTTATTTCATTTCTAAATATGAGAAAAGGGCTTGGGGTGCTAATTACAGGTTCTTCTCTGAAAATAACACATTATCATAGGTGTGTATGGTCTTCTTTCTAACAAGAGGGAAGCCAAAATATTTATAATCACCACTAAGTTTTATCTCCTTTAATTTTACTTTGAAATGCTGGAGGCATATTGATGTGCTATTTAAGAATGTTGATAAATGGATGTAATATATTAATTTAGTTATGACCTTGAGGACATTTACTGACTTAAATGTTATTGTCCTCATTGCCTCATTGTACTTCAACATCAACATTTGTTATAATCCCTGCCTTCAGCCAATATCCATTATAAGTATAAATTCAATAAAATGTGAAAATGTTAAAAGCTTATGAGATCCTTGACAAACCAATATGACCTCCACAAAACATTATGTGTCTATACTATATATACTCAGAAGCTCTTAAATCATCCTATTTTAAAGAAGAGAAATATATAAAGTATTAAACTGTTAACTTTTAAAAATAGGAAACTGAGGGGGCGTAGGTGATTCAGTCAGTTGAGCACCGGATTCTTGGTTTTGGGTCAGGTCACCATCTTGGGGTGGTGAGACCGAGCCCCACATCGGGCTCCCCACTCAGCATAGAGTCTGCTTGAGATCCTCTCTCCTTCTCTCCCTCTCTCCCTCTGTCCCTCCCACTTTTGTACTCTCTCTCAAAATAAATCTTTAAAAAAAATTGAAATTTAAATATAAAGTATTATTACTTTAATGATAGAACTCTCCAAGACACTGTTCGCAACTCATGGGCATTCATTAACAACTTGAGAAATACTACACTGCTAGGTCTAGCCCCAAACTAAATATTCAGTCTTATCTACATGCTAAATTTTAGGTAATCCAGGCTACTCACCACTCTCCAGTGGGCTCTAAACTTTCCCTTATTTTCATTTTCTCTTTCTCCTGGCCACCAAATATCTCCAGTTATCAAAACAGTACTATATTTCAAGGCTTGGATAATTTTACCTCCTCAATAAATCCTTTCCCTGTGCTTGACCTCACCAGAAATGATATGCCTTCCCTCTGACTTGCATAGCACTTTTTCCCCCTGAACCTGCCTTGTACTGTTAAACACATTTTACTTTGAATTCATTAATTGGGGTACTAATAATGTATTTCCAGAGTTTCATGATTTGGTAGAGTTCTGGGTCAGAGAGGGAGATTTGGGAATCAGGAACTTTAGTGTTCAGCACATCAGTAAGTGCTGAGAAGCTTAACCAGAGAGACCGGGTAAGATGATAAGAGAACTAAAGACAGAACTCCAAGGAATATCAGTATTTTTTAAAAAGATTTTATTTATTTGTTTGACAGAGAGAGATCACAAGTAGGCAGAGAGGTGGCGGGGAGGTGGGGGCAGGTGGGGGAAGCAGGTTGTCCGCTGAGCAGAGAGCCTGACACGGGACTCCATCCCAGGACCCTGAAATCATGACCTGAGCCGAAGGCAGGGCCTTAACCCACTGAGCCACCCAGATGCCCAGGAATATCAGTATTAAGAGGCAAAGAAAGACTTACTTAGAGAAGAAGTGTCAGAGGAGAATCAGAAGAGAATTGAACAGATTGAATTGAACAAGTGATGAATCCCTGAATTCTACTCCAGAATTCAATATTGCACTGTATGTCTATTACCTAAAATTTAAATTAAAATAAATACTTTTTTAAAAAGTAAATTTACGTAGGAGAACACAGAGGCCTAGAGAAATTAATTTGCCCAAAGTCACATCTTCAGAAATGGAGGAGAATCAAATTTTGATTCCCAGGCCCAAATCATTAACCAATCAGAACCCATAGTGAAACTGAAGCAGGGCTTTAGTGGGTGGTTGAAAAGGAATAAGGAAACTTGGATATTGATGAAGATCGGAAGAGAATGCCAGTTAGCATTGAAGGTCTAACTGAGTTGTTCAAAATATGGAATGGCAATCGTTCCAAACTACAGAGTCATGGGATCTTCTCTAAAGCTCTTGCAGAGATAGGAAGCTCTGTGGTCTGACTGGGGATTTAGAGAATGAACACAAAGGAAGAACAAGGGTCAAACGACTCGGTGAAACGGCAAGGCGGTATTTTATGGTGAACCACGGTATGGAGGCTGGTCAAGAAGATGGTGAAGCTAGGAGAGTACCGATAACCCAGGGAAAGTTTGTGGCCATAGACCACTTAATACTTTCAAAGCATATTGAAAAGTAGGAGTGACTAAGTTCATTGTAGGTTGTGGCCCGGTCAGACTGGGTTAATGAAATTTTAGATTATAGAAGCGGAACAAATCCAGATGCTGAAGTCTAGTGAATGGCCATAGGGAGAGACAATTGGAAGAAAGTGGAGGTAAAGTTCATTAAAACTGAAATCAGGAAATTCAAACATTGTTCATTAAATACATTTCCAAGATACAAAAGACACCCAGGAAGATGGTGGAACTGAATCTGAATAAAAATAGCTTGAGCCAGAAGTTCATTTTGTATGAAGGTAAAGGAAGAATGATTTTGAAAAAGAAAAGGGGTGTGGCGGGGGAGGCTAGAACGAGTCCTTGTCACCATCTGACCTTGGGCTGTACTAAGAGAATGGAGTCATTTGCAGCTGAGTGGAGAATGTGGCAAGCGTGGTGGAAAGGACTAGCAAGTAGGGCAGGAGTATGGGGACAAGCCAGGAGAGAGGAAGCCCAAACCAGAACTAGGATAAAGGATAAATGAGGATAGGTGACCAGAATGGCCAGGATTTGGGGCGTGAAGATCAGCAGGAATGAGAGACTAATATTTGTCAGTCTCGGGATTCACACTGTAATACCTGTATGAAGATATTTCCTTGATAGCTAAGTTTGGGGCAAGGCAAAAATTGTAGCTCTCGATGAACTTCCAATTTCTCTGAAGTTTAGGTAGAGGAAATCGGGATAGTGAGAACCATGTTTTGAAGGGCCAAAGTAACTCCATTTTGAGGCAGTAGCCATTCTGTTGTTTATTTTAAACTGTGAGTGTCCATTCTGCTTATGAAGGCCCAAACTGCTCTGGCCGCTCCCTGCAACTTTAACCGCCCTGGCCCACCCTGGTAATCAGTAGAGCAACAGCAACCACTACTCCCACCCTGGTAATCAGTAGAGCAAGAGCAACCACAACTTTCCCGCCCTGGTACAAACAACTTTCAAAAATATCCCCTGGACAAAGTAGCCAATCCCCCGTTGTTAACCGCCAGTTCTGCTTCTGTGCTTCCTGCTCGCTAAAGCGCGCGCTCCCTGAGACCAATCAGGTCATGCCAAATACCCTTTTCAAATGTCAACCGATCAGTCCCACTCTACCTTGTTTGTACATGCCTATAAAAACCTTGCATTTACTCACCTCGGGGCCTCTCAGCGTCACCGCTTGCGAGTGCGCAGAGGACCGGGTTCGAACCTGCAATAAACGACCCTTGCTGCTTGGCTTTGTCTCTGGTGGCCTCTTTGGGGAATTCTCATGACTCCAGGCATTACAGTTTCACATTATGCATCTCTTGTGCAGATCGGGAGCAAATTCTATCCTTCTTTTCACTTCTCTGAATCTTAGCCACCCTAAGACCTACACGACAACCAGCTCTCCACGAAGTCTGTCTGTCTTCCTTGAACGAGGAACTCCTGCTGTGTTTTCTATCATTCTTACACATCAGCCTTGATTACTCGCCACACCAGACTCACTTTTTGGTAGTTATGGCCTCTTGGGGCAATGAGATAGCTTTTTCAGTGAAACATCAAGAGGAATGTGACAACCAAAGATCTTACAAATTCATGACCAGCCAGACACCATGGGAATGAAGGCATGGGGCTCCACACCCAATTCCAGAATTCTGAACAAAGCTGACCTAAGAATGAGGAATGGTCCTTCCCCCACCTTGCTACTGCAAACTTTGCCCATTATCTAAAGATAAAATTATCCCCAGTCTCCTCCTTGTTGACTCCGAGTCATCATGTCACCCATTTCAAGATTTGAACAGTACTTGCTTCAGAGGATTTGTGAGGATTAAGTGGGTTAATATACGAGAAAGGCTCCAGAGCCCCACCCACAGGAAGCATTATTTTAATGTTTCCTATTATTGTTATTCTTACTATTGCTTTTGTTATTATCACGATTATGCTCTCTCCCATCATTGGTTAGAAAAACGTAAAAACTGTATAGATCCTGCAAATGAACGAGGGCAATTGTTCTCATGGACTCACTAGGGGAGCTTTCACAATATAAGACTGTGGGGGGAGAGGGAGAGTGGGAGAGACAGAACAATTCCCCCCAAGCATGTCCACATTCTGACCCCCAGAATCTGTGACTATGTCACCTTCGTGGCAAAAGGGACTTTGCAGACATGGTTATTTAAAGATTCTAGGATGGAGAGTTTATCCTGGATTACCTAGGTGAGCACGGAGTAATCACAAAAGTCCTTACACAAAGGAGGCGAGAGGGTCAAAGTCAGATGAGATTGGACAACAAAAGCAGAGGTTGGGATGATGTGCTTTGGAAATGGAAGAAGAGCCATGAGCCCAGGAAGGCAGGCTGCTTCTGAAGCTGGAAAAAGCCAGGAAAACAGCCTCTTCCTGAAGCTTCTAGAACACAGTCCTGCTGACACCTTTGATTTTAGCCTTGTGAGATCCAACTCAGGTGTTTGGGCTGAAGAACAGTAAGATCATGAATTTGTGTTGTTTTAAACCATTACAGCAGCAGAAAACAAGCCAGTGAGGGAAAGGGGTTAAGAGTTAACATTTCAATCTGCTAGAGGGACCCAGGTCTTGTTCTTGCTGTGGTTGGCTTGGTGTTGGCTTCATCTCCCCAGTGACTTCTCCTCACCTGCAGCCAGAGCTGAGAAGTACTGAACTGGGAAATGAAGGACAAGGGGAAGGTTTCTGAGACTAAAGGAAGTGACTTTATCACGGAGTTGGCCCATCTAATGGCACCATGCAAGGTTACAGAATAAGGGCTATGACGCTCCGATGTTGGGCAAAATGAGAAAGAAATATGAACCCGAGCAGTTCCAGACGCTGGGTGCTTCACAGAGGGTCCAAGAGTCTACCAACTCCCACTGAAGCCCGCCTCAGCTCTATGCCAATCGCTATTATTTATTTAATTAACTTATGCATTGTGTGTTTCAGTGGCTTTGTTCATTCCCTTGTTTTCAGCCAAACTCAACTGCAAACTTTCTGAGATTGGGGAAGTTTTATGCTTTTTAAAATCCAATTGAAATAGATCCTTGGACTCATTCATTGTGGAAGATACAATCTTGGCCATAAAATTCTGGCTATCTTTGCTCCATAATATATTGAAACTCCATCTGCTCTCCGATTCAGCCCGGTTTTGACGCTGTGTGTGGCCAGGATATTTTGGGCAATGTCTTACCGCATTTTAGGATGACATAATTAGATTTATTTCAGTCTAGCAGATTTTACTCCCACCAAGCTGGGAACACCTCATAATAATTACCAGTGTGATCTAAATCACCAGTGGAAATTTTTACACGAGACAAAAAAAAAAGTCTAAAATATATATACCCAAGTATCAAAAAACAGGGTTGTATGCCTTAGCTGCCGTATCTGGCTTAATAGGAAAATATTTTCCTCTCAAGGCCCTTCGCTTTCTTCAGGTCTCTGCTCAAATGTCACCTTTAAAAAGTCCTTTTCGGAGGACCCTCATTTGCCTCGGCACCTTCCCTCCACGCATCCTCACCTCTGCTCCCTGGCTGGCTGTCTTCCTTACTGTTCTCTATAGCGCTAGCACCCCATTGAAAATATCCATTTGCTTGTTTTTTTAGTATCTGTTACTCCTCCCCCTCCAACAACAGGGACTCTGGTAACATGACTTACTGTGTCCCTAAGTTCTAGAACACTGCCGGCCTAGAGCAGGTACCCTGTCAGAACTTGCTAAATGTAGTGGGGAAAGCACCAGGCTTGGAATCAGGAGGTCACTGTTCTGGGTGCAGCTTCTGGGGACACCTGGGTGGCTCAGTCGGTTAAGCGTCTGCCCTCCACTCAGGTCATGATCCCAGAGTCCTGGGATCCACCCTGCCTTGGGCTCCCTGCTCAGCGGAGAACCTGCTTCCTCCTCTCCCTCTGCCCCTCCCCACAGCTGGTGATCTCTCTCTCTCTCTCTCTCTCTCTCAAATAGAGAAATAAAATCTTTAAAAAGAAAAAAAAAAAAGAGGGTCCAGTTTGTGCCAATTCACAAGCTGTGTGACATCAGATAAATTAACCTCCCCGGGGCACCTGGGTGGCTCAGTGGGTTAAGGCCGCTGCCTTTGGCTCGGGTCATGGTCCCAGGGTCGTGGGATCGAGCCCCGCATCAGGCTCTCCGCTCTGCGGATGGCCTGCTTCCTCCTCTCTCTCTGCCTGCCTCTCTGCCTGCTTGTGATCTCTGTCTGTCAAATAAATAAATAAAAATCTTGAAAAAGAAAAAAAATTAACCTCCCCGATCCTAGATCGTCTTCCCTGGAAAATAAGAGCATTTGCTGTCCTGCTTACCTCTCCGCGTCTTAAGAGCTATTGAACGATGTGCAGACCTCCTGTGCTCACTGTGCCTGGTGCTGTGGGGCTTCCCAGTAAGGGGCCACCCGTCCATATACGTGAAAGGCAATTCAAACACACGTTTTGTCCCTCGTATCCTATCATTCTGTTTGAAAGCTGCCTACTCGGGTTACCTTATTTGTCGGTTCCTTGAATCGCTTGTACCGAATGGCGCTTTGGCTTTCTTGGACCCCAATGGAAGTCTCTGTTGTACTCATCACAGCCACGCAGAGAGGACACCAGCATCCCCAGCTCACGCAGGGTCCTTCACAGAGACTCAGAGAGAGCACCCTCTCGGGTCTCAGGATGAGGGAAGGCTGTGCTTTGTCCAGAGAACTCAACGGCTTTGATCTCAGAACACCAGAGTTCAGTAAGCGGACATTGTTTCTTCTCTGATGGGTTGGAACGTTTACAGCCAGATCTGTGTCCTTCCCTAGCAACCGTCTTAGAACATGACTACGTCTTATTTATGTTCTTGCACAAGGAGTCCCCTGGCCCCGATTGCCTCAGTAATTTATGGTAACCTTTTGTATGGTATGTATTTTTATAAGTTAATTTAGCCTTTTCATGGGATGAGGTGGAGAGCAGATAAATTACATACACATATACATGCATTTTATAATTAAGCATTTAGAGAATAAAAAAAGCACAAAATTTGTTTCCAAATGTCTTTCTCAGGCTCCAGTTCTCTTTTATGAATTGATTTTGTGTGTCTCCATGACGGTCTTCTGGGGAGTAGTAAGTTCCTTCCCCAAGGCTGACGGGTGTGTGGTGAAGCACACTGGGGAAAGCGGCTACTGGCAAATCCAATGTCAGTGGCCAACGCTTCTGCAAATGAGGGCGCCTCCTTCCGAAACAGGACTCACGAAACCTCTAGAACTATAGAGAATACCTTAGATCCTGCCACATAAATAGGCATCCAGGGGAAAGAGAAAAGAAGTAAGAATTAGAACCCTTTCCTTTTTTCTTACTAAAATCATGACAAGCCAAAAACCAAAACCCAAAGCAAACCCCCCCAAAAACAGAACTTGAGGCATGAATGACATTTGTTGTAACTGATGACGCCTTCTTTTTTGTCAACATGCTCCTTTTGGGCACCTGGGTGGCTCGGTCAGTTAAGAGTTTGGCTTCGGCTCAGGTCATGTTCCCAGGATCCTGGGATGGAGCCCCCTGTCCTGCTCCCCGCTCAGCAGGAAGCCTGCTTCTCCCTCTCCCATTCTCCCTGCTTGTGTTCCCTCTCTTGCTGTGTTTCTGTCAACTAGGTAAATAAAATCCTTTTAAAAAATTACAATCCTCTTAATCGTTTTGAAAGGTATGTAATCGATATGGAGACTATGTTACCACCAAGCCATTTAGAAGGCCGTTGAGAAATACACAACCATTAGGAAAAACTATCTTCACCACGTCAATAAGTAAAAGGTTCTTTTAAGTTTAATTGTTATGACACAAGAGCTTTCAGGAGTTTGGGATACTATATTGAAAATCTAACTATACAGCTAATCTATTGTTTAGAAATGTGGGAAGGGTTATCTAACTTCTAAATTGTTCTCAGTTAAAATTTCAAAACTGTCCTTTGATCGGTACTGCAGGGGGAGGAAGTTAGATCTACCTTCAAACACTTATAGACCCAGATATGGGTCTGACCCTTTTCCAGTCCCTCCTACCATTCCTTCTTCTTTCCCCCTGACTGATCTAACCCAAGCAACTGTTATCTTTCTAGTTCTAGAACATCAGCCTACAAGGCCATGCGGTTCCAAATATAACTGTCTTCTACCTTCCTTTAAAGACATCTTCCCCATTTCCCTGCACACTTGACTTCTACCGAAACTAACCTCATTCACTACTTTGCTTTCTCTTCCCCTACCCCACATCTCTGCCAAGGGAGTAATTCAGTTCCTGCTTCTAAGTTACTTGTCAGGGGTCAGGATGCCTCTCACACTTCCCTCCAACTCCCATTCTACCCTCTATATTCTTTTAGCTGTCTTAAAAACTAGTAAATTGAACTTCCTAAGCATGGGAAACTAAAGAATACCCACCCTGCTGAATATATGCAGCATGAGAAGATCCTGGAATTCCATTTTGATGTATATTAAAGATACAAAATGAATAACACCAACATCAATGGCATTAACTCTAACACTACAGAATTCAATTTAATTTACCTTGATTGACTCAGAAGGGTTATTATAATAATCCCTCTGGTATTATGCTACTACTTAGAAATCACTGTTACTTAGTATTTTCCCATAGTCTGCCCTTACTTAGTAGCTCATGTCATCTATTTTTAAGATATTTTAAGAATGACCTGTGATTTGTACGCTCTGCCTGGCACATAGCTGGCACTTGCTAATATTTGTTGTTTGGTTTGGATTTCATGATTGCCATAACTAATTCCATCCCGATATGCCAGATGCTCTTCCTATTAGCACTGATCAGCAAAGCTGAGTCATGAACCATTCCAGCATGACAAATAAATCATGTAGAAGTCACATAAAAGAAAAATGCAGACGTTTCACTTGGGGAAAAAATGGACTTACATTTTTCTTTTCTCTGACCTTTCACTTTACAACATTATAAAGCTAAAAACTTGCCTGAGTTTCTGAAAATTGTGTCACTAAAAATGAAGACATCAGTTAACATGGCCCTTCTGGTTATATCCTCATGCACACATTCCAACGGAGTTTTACTTAGGTGAAATATGGACTGCATTACAATCCACTGATAAATTAAAAAAATATATATATATACACGTGTGTCTGGCTGGCTCAGTCCGAAGGACATGCGACTCTTGATCTCGGGGTTGTGAGTTTGAGACCCATAAGCCCCACATTGTGTGCAGAGAATACTTAAAAATGAATTCTCTAAAGAACAAAACAAAGCAAAAACCCATACAGATTTCAGGCTTAATCCCCTAAAAACGTTGATTTGGTTGTGTCTAATGTGGACTCAAGGCATTCTTATTATTTTAAGTATACCAAAGTGATTGTGATGTACAGACAGGTTTACGTTGTTAAGACTAATTCAGAACATTATATCATTGGTGATCAATTTCTAAATGAGTCAGCATACAGACAACTTTAAAAACAGGAGGCATATGTTTTCTTCACTTTATTACCCACTGTGCCTAATGCAATGCCCTGCTCACTCTAGGAGCGTCATTGTTGCTTATAGGCGGACTACAGTCAGAAATACCTGTGCAATCAGACCTTGTCCAATTCAGTTTTATTCTGTGTGGGACTGGAAAAACATCTCTTTAGTAGTTTTAGATTTGTTTGAGATACAAGGTCATCAAGAAATATTCAGTCGACATAACTTCTCGTGGATACACCTAAAACCTCAAGAACTTTCTAACTTACCAGAGGGATGCTAAGGCAAATCTGCTGTGCATAGTTATAAGCATGGACCGAGGGTTGAGAAAGAAAAGGAAGATGATGTGGGGGGCAAAGCTGGAAGGTGTTTCTGCAATGAAGCCTCATGGTCAGGACATCTGGACACTGGGACAGAACCGATGGATCTGAGTTAGAATGTTCTACTGTGTTCTGGCAGGCTTTGGTATGAAGTCATCACAGTCAAAGCTAAGATCACATAACTCTTTACGATGGGGTGAGATACTAAAACCAATTCTTGCCAAGAACTGGGGAGTGTTCTTCAGAGACATGCTTAGAATACTCAACAAAAGTGGTCTACATTTTAATCTCAGGAATTCGGGTTATCTGTATAGATCACAGAAAACAAGAGGCAATCTTGTGCTTCCAGATTTTTTGCAGAATGATTCAGTTGAGTCTGTAAAGGCATATCTGCTGTTTTAGTCATTTATTCAACAAAATGTTTCCTGAGCCCCTACTTTTTGGCCAGAAAGTGTGGTAAAAATGGAAGAAACTATTCTAAGCATTGAAGATAAGCTCTTTTATTGCTAATCAACCACAGAAGGAACAGATGCATAAATAAATAATTATAATACATCAAGTGATAAAAGAGGAATCTAAAGGTATTACATTGTCAGCAAGTACGGAGCAACTAACTGTTTGAGGGCCACGGGTCTACTGACTAAGGCAATGGGGAGAGAGGGGAGAGAAGCCTGTAGTATCTCAAGACACACCCTGGGAGATGCCCAGTGTGTACTTTACAAGGGAATTCTGGAACTGAAGACATGTATTTGAGAGCTAAGGCCATGGTATCGATAAGACTTCACAGGGGAAAAAAAAAAATCAAATGCAAAGAGAAAGGGGAAGTAGGGAAAGCAAAAAGGCAGAGACCACCAAGCATCTCCCCCATGAAAGGAGCAGGTGAGACAAGAGGAAGTGAAAGAGCCTGGGGGTGAGCGGAGGCAGGGGTAGATTCAAGGGGGGGGGGGGGACCAGAAGGGAAAACGGCTCTACTGTTTGTGTATGAGCAAGGAACGACCGGTCAACACTGTACATGTTCAAAGGTCAGAGAATTTAAGAGCTGAAAGTTGTGCTGTACGTTCTGAGCACTAAGACGAATTTGTAGACCTTCCAGCGTGGAGGGGTGCAGGCAGAAGTAAGGTGTAAGTGGAGCAAGGTGGGGGGGCGCAGCAGAGAGAGCAGAGCAAGGACAACTCCTTCCAGCTGCTTTGCTGGGAAGGGAGAGAAAGCAAGGGGACCACAGAATGAGGGGCAAACAGGGTGGAGAGAGTGGGTTCTTTTTCTCTTATTTTTGTTTCGGTGGGGGAGGGGGATCAAGGTAGGTAGAGCAGCCATTCACATCACTGAAGGAACTACTGGACAGAGATTGTCCCCAAAACTCTGAGCACACTGGAGAGACTACATGGGAACAAAGCATCTGGAAAGGAAACCCCAGGTAGGACAGCCAGCAGAGAATAGGGTAGAGCTGGTTTCGAATCCTGACTGGCTCTTTTCCCAGCTGTGTGATAGAGCCCATTGTTCCACCTTTGCAGGATTTGGTTTTCTCACGTATTTCTTCAACCAGAATCCCCCTCAGAAGCTGGAGTGGAAGGTGTCCAGCATGGT
>ML109297.1:0-38270 GCA_003697995.1 Taxidea taxus jeffersonii | reverse complement strand
TAACAACCAGGTACAGGCATTCCCTCCCCTTCCTTTTGTCCTAAGCAAAAATCAAAAAGGATTTAGTAAGAGCGTATAATGTATTTACTAACCTTGAAATAAATATGTGCATGGCAACTGAAATTTACATAGCTACCTACCCAGAACCAATAACTGTATTCAAACCAGTAATTCTAGATTTGAAAATGTAATAATGGAAAACATAAATGTTTCATATTTGGAAAACACATGAAACAGTAGAAATATGTAATAGGTATTTTAAGTTTGATGAGCAAATGAAATAATGTAACCATGACTTCTACATGGGGCACATTAGCACATAGACAGAACCTGGAAAGGACAATTTGTTAATGTTTATCCTGGCCAGGGGAGCAGGGCTGACAGCCACAAATTCTATCCAAAAGAGAAGCGGTTGATTCATTTGGCTCTACTCGCCCAGCATGAAATAATTCTTGCTGATACATCCCAGCCTTTGCTTGGCAGAATGGTGTTCAAGGAGAGGTGTTGCTGGGGGTCGTCCTGTGTGGATTGTGGGTTTGCACATGGAATCTGGAAAGTGGGACCAAGCCTAAGGGCTATGACACGCAGACTTGGGGGTCTGGAATTTGAACCCCATCGGTTTCCCCTACCCCAAAAGGAAGGACATCTCATGACAACTGAGAATGCTCTCTTGGCCAACAAAATCAACTGTTGAAATGATTCCCTGCCCGATTATTCAGGCCAAGACAGGAGGGTCTCAGTTGAGTTCCATGTTAATGGTGTGGGCACTGAGCAGTTACATCCTCAAATCAATGCTTTCTGTAACGTGTGCCGTGTTGGTCAACTGCTAGTCTTCCAGTATGCAATGAAGCGTATTATTCCGGAATCCAGATCTCCAACCCTACTACAGCTTGAGAAAACAACTGGCATTTGGGGGGGTGCCCCGCTGGGTCATCCAATGAAAACATTGTTTCTGGGGGCGCCTGGGTGGCTCAGTGGGTTAGGCCTCTGCCTTCAGCTCGGGTCATGATCTCAGGGTCCTGGGATGGAGCCCAGCATCAAGCTCTCTGCTCAGCGAGGAGCCTGCTTCCTCCTCTCTCTCTGCCTGTCTCTCTGCCTGCTTGTGATCTCTGTCAAATAAATAAATAAAATCTTTAAAAAAAAAAAAAACATTGTTACTGGATGCGAAATGTTCACACGGACCTGTGCCCTGACCGCCTTTCTTCCTTCTCCATGAATACATCCGTGAAGATGAGGTCGTCAGCCTTCAAAAAAGCTGAAAAGTTAAGATAAGGCACAAAAAGGTAGGTAGGAGACGTAGGCAGGAAGCGCGTGCGCGCGCGCGCACACACACGTGAACGCCCTCTGCGCGTGCGCGCGCGCACGCGCGCGTGAAGGCAGTACGTGCCTGCGTGCGCGCGCACGTGTGAGCGCCGCAGGTGCGCGCGCTACAGCGTGCGGAGGGAAGAGGTGACGAAAAACGCGGGCGGAGCGGGGCCTCGAGGACAAGCCCCCGGGGTGGGGGTTGGGAAGAACAGGTTCTGGAATATTACGGGCGAAGCTCTCCCGACTGAACCAGCCAGGCACTCGTGGGCCCCCAATTTTAATTTTATTAGGGGACAGAGAGAGGGGTCACGCGTGGGCAGCGAGGCGGGCAGGGCGAGAGGGGAGCGGGAAGCGGCGCCCCGGGGGCAGGGAGCACCCCGAGTGGAGGCGGGCGCTCCGCCCACTGAGCCACCCGGCGCCGAGACAGCGGTGTTCGCGGGATGTGGCATCTGAGGTAAGGCGCGGAGGAGACGTTGACTGGCTCAGCAAATGTGTAAACACGCCAGAGGTGCCTGGGGAAGGAGCGATGAGCTCTGCCATCCTCACTGCCGGGGAGAAGAGACAGACGGACTCAGACGTGGGCACCCACGTGCCCCGGGGCTGGGACGGCAGCAGGACCGGTACCCCAGGGGCACGGGAGACCTTCCGTTCTGAGGAATGGCCACCTGTACTTGGAGGGACAGCCATCATCTGGGCGGGGGGGCCGGCAGGAAGAAACACTTATTTTTTTTAAGATTTTATTTATTTATTTGACAGAGATCACAAGTAGGCAGGCAGGCAGAGGCGGGGGGGCAGGCTCGCTGAGCAGAGAACCGGACGCGGGACTCGATCCCAGGACCCTGAGACCATGACCTGAGCCGAAGGCAGAGGCTTAACCCACGGAGCCACCCAGGTGCCCCAGAAATACTTATTTTTGAGCTGAATGAAAGCGATTATCCAGTTTTTATAGGCAATGCACACCACGTTAAAGGCAGGTAGAGACCAATACATACAAGGGTCGCCAAGATTTGGAAATAACAGAGGAAGGGACCTAAAAGGGACCAACAAAAAGGATTCTTATTTATACAGCTAGTCCCCGTTTTATATTGTCAAAAGATAGATGATTGCATGTGGCATCTAAGTCAAAATAAGTTTTAGTTTACAGCCCTACACCATCTGCACTACTTACTATTTTTATTATGGCAATATGTTTGAAGAAGCATTTGATTTTAAAAGAAATGTCATACCTACTTTTAGAATTATTTTCCTACATAAAAGACTGTAGACTGCAAGAAAAGCTCAGAGGCATAGGTGGCTAAATAAGATTTTTCAATGAATAGAAATAAACTAAAAGTCCCTAACATTTCCTTAAAATGTCTTATGCGATCAGGACAAGTGGAAAAAGTTAATGCATTGCTCAGGCATACACACAATTTATTTATGGTGTAATGACTCAGATTTGGTGCTTGGCTAGTAAATTCAATTTCTGCATTTCTGTTCGCTGCCTGGAAATATTATTTTCCTGTCCTGCTGACTTAATCATTCATGAATAAAAGGAGATTAACATGTTGGGGAGAAAACAAAAATAAAAGGTTTCTGCTACAAGGATTTTTTATTAGAACAATCTTAGGCAAAAATTATGTGCTGAACCAATAGTTAAGGGATTTCATTAATTTTACTATTTATGTTCTTCTGAATATAATAGCAGAATGATAGAAATGTTGTATACAATATTTGCAAAACTGGATCAGAAGTCAGAGCAATAGAAGAAATATATATGCCTCCAGTTCATCTGTACAGGCGATAATCATGTGATTGTCCATCAAACATTACAGTAAATAGAATTCCTCTTCTTCTTTTCAAAATGCCAGGCCAGTTCAGCCCAGACCCAGAATATGTTTTTGATCTGGGGTTCCAGGACTGTCTCTGGAGGTGAGTCACCATCTGGATCTACTCCCGTCTAAAGATCACACTCGCCACCCACACTTAACTTGAGCGGCACTGTCTCCTCAAAGAAACTGTAAGTGCCTGCTCTTCCTAATTCACAGAACTAACTCAGACTTACTTCCGTGGTAAAGAACTTAAGTTCTGGAATTAGGCCCCCAAGTGTTAAAATCCAGGCTCCACACAAACATGCTTTGGGCCAAGTTCTTTGAGGTCCCTGTGTGAGAGTCCACCTGTCTCTAAAATGAATTTACAATAGTACAGACTTCATAGTGTTTTTATGCATATCAAATTACATGGTGCATGTGAAACTGCTTAGCAAAATTTATATTACACATATATAGTTAATGTATAATTTATATGTATAGAGATGATGGATATAGATGTGTGTGTGCGTTTATTTTTTTTTCAGTTTTATTTCTCTTAGCATTCACCCCGCTTTGTTCTTATCTTGCCAGGGTTATATACAAATAGTTTCTGATATTTCCCCATCCTTGTTCTCTTTCCGTGCTGCCCTTTGCCAAAATAAACACAAGCAATCTAACCAGAAGGAAAACAAACAAAGTTCACATCTTAGAAACTGTTTTTTATCCATGTCAGTCCTTCTGGCATTTCCCCCATTGCTTGAAATAGCAAAAAGATAAATAAAAACAGCTCGGGTAATCGATAATGTGCTTGTCCTTCACCAATTCGAATTCTGAGACTCTAGATCCTGGGATAGGAGCAGCTTCCGCTGGCAGGAGCTCTTCAGAAGAGCATCTAAACCTGGGACTGAGTGGGCGTGGGGAGAGACAGGCAAATAGTCACACACGGAAAGTTTATTCCTGCCTGTGTTCTAATACCTTCCTGGGGCTTAATCACTGCTTGTGTGTCAGAAGTGAAGAAATGAAAAGAACAAGCAGAATGGATCAGGACCAACTGAATGGGAAGGGCTCTCCCAGTTTTGTGTTGAGGCTACCCAGGCTCCGTGGAGTCATATCCTGCATGGCCACAGACCCCCTAGCAGAACAGGACCTACCACGAGCTGTTTTAAGCAGGGGCTGGGCCTTCCAGCCATTTTGTTTGCCTGTGGGCCTAAGCTCCACAACGAGACTAGGACTGAACAGTCTTTGGGCTAATGGTTGGTTCCAAAGTAAAAACAGCCTCACCAGTGCAGTTGGAAATAGGAGCCTTCCTTCCCTCCAGCATCATTTACTACATCTGGAGGTCATTCACGCACGTGGAAGAGGATCCACAGACAGAGAAGGCCCTTAAGGGGCCTTTCTGAACGCTGCATGTCCAGCATTATCCAACTTCTCTTCCAGCCTTGCCGCTGGGGATGTGCTCCCTGGGTTCCTTCTCAGCCTCGCCCAGGAAAGACAGCTGCATGGATTCTGAAATCCATGATACTGTGATATAATAACAAGTACTTACTTGGTTTTTATCCCTGTTCCAGCACCCAGTTTCCAAAATTCTTGCAATTTCCCAAGAGACCAGAGCTATAGATGTATCTTTCGTTATGCTAATTTGGAAGGTTCCTGGGTCACCTAAGGATGGGGAGAGGGGCTGGTTACCAGAGGAACCTACCATGTGACTGAAAGGTTGCTGCTTTCAGTCCCACCCCTGACTTTCAGTTGGAGACTGAGTTCAGTCAACAGCGGCCAATGATTTCATCAGTCACGCCTGTGTAATGTAGCTTCATAAAGACCCTGAGTCTGGGTTTCTGAGTGCTTCCAGGCTGGAGAACGTGAGATCTGGAGAGATCAGAGAGGACGTGGAAGCGCCACGCCCCTTCCCCATACCTTGCCTTGAGCATCTCTTGCACCTGGCTGTTTCTGAATTACATCCTATATCCTGAATCATGTCCTGAATTATATATTCAACAAACTGATTTTCTAGTAAATAAAACGTTTCCGAGTTCTATGAGCCACTTTAGCAAATTAATGGAACCTGTTAAAAAAGAAAAGTACAGGCCCCAAATGGTGTCATTTAAGTCAGTAAATTAAGACTTAATATATAACTTAACTGGGGTTTCAACTCCCCCTTCCCTCCACACCCCCACCCCCCACCCCCACTCCAGGAAGATAACCTTTAACCAGCCAAACTGGAATTTCCTAGTCAACACTGGTAGGTAATCTGATTGACCCCTTCTAGTCTAGTCTAGGAAGGGGCGTGCATGCCTAAAACTGCATTTCTTGCTAATGAATTCCTTTTTCTTGCCCTCTCCGTCTTTGGAAAACTTCCATTTTGTACAGCTTCTTGGAACTTTCCTTTGCTTGTTAAATGGGATCCTGCCCAATTCATGAATCACTGAATAAAGCCAATTTGATCTTCAGATTTACTTGGTTGAATTTCATTTTTTAACAAAACCGAGGAGGGGCTCATGGGAGCCACTGGTTTATAGTTGGTCAGAAGCACAGAATCTGGACCTGCAATTTGGCATCTGAAGTGGGGACATCTGAAGTCTTGTGGGGCTGAGCCATCAACCTGCAGGATTGGACACTCTCTCCAGGTAGCTCGTATCAGAACAGAGTTGAATTATAGGACACCCACCTGGTGTTGGTGTGTCACTTGGTGTGGAATCAGAATCAGAACAGTTCAAATCAAGAGAAAGATCTGCTGACCTAAAAAGGGTGCGGTAGAAAACTGGGAGGATCATAAAGCCAAAAATAAGATGGTGGCCCAATGATAGCATTTAACACAAAATGGGATACTTACCCTCTTCTTCCCAGTAGTTTTTATGATTAAACCATGGAAATTAGGACTGCCCAATTCTTCCTGGAAGAGCTCCATTGGAGGATACTTTAAGGAACCAGGTGAAGGAGAAGCACCACCCCAACATGCGAGAAAGCTGTCACATATTATCCATGTCTTTTCTCACCTTACTGGAGCTGACAGTGAGCCAGTGCTGCCAGGGATGGGACTTGAGGGGCTAGAACTAGGTGAGAACTGCCTGAGAAAGCCAAAGGCAGGAAAGCTTGGAAGAGCAAATAACCAACTGCCCCTGGGGGGCAATGAGAACCCGGCTCAGTGGCAACAAACACCAACTAGGGACTTGAAGGCTGAGTGAACCAGAACTCAAAGATGGGCAGAGAGAGCAGGAACAAGGAAGGACCAATCAAAGACAGCACAGGATGATTGCCAGGAAGGAGCCAAGCTCCCTTTCCAAGCAAACGGTCTGCCAAAGGCTTTCATGCCCAGTGAAGCTTCAAGACCAGCTCAGACACAGGAAATAAGGCCAACGGATATGCAGGAATCAAAGACGGTTCTAATCAAACATCAAATTCAAAGGTTCTGTCAATATGCTATCTGAGATTCACTTTAAAATAATAGGGAGACGATCCTGCATGTACAGACCAAACAAATCTGGCCCTCCAAACAGGACGGTATAAAAAGCTCTTTTTTCATTCAGGATACATCATTCTGAGTGGAGGTAACAATAGCTAAAAATTACACATATTCATGAAAAGTACCAGCTAATCTTGTTAGGAAGGAAACTTATCCTGTAATGCAAAATTTCCTCTCAATTTACATCTGCATAAAAATAAGAGAACATTCAAGACGGGAGTCAACTTCATGCAGTTTGAGAGCAAAATCGCACCATGTTGTTTCTTCCCCAATGTTAAAATTGTGAAATAAAGGACGACTCCATCCTTAGAGCCTGAGGTCTTATTTTTACGGTTTTTGTTCCCAGTATTGTCAGAGCAGCCCTGTGGAAGAGGAAGAGCAGAGTTACTGTGCATGTTGTACTGATGAAGAAAGTTAAGGCCCGATGGGATGGAGGAACTTGTCTCAAACCCAACAGCTTCAATAAGGAAGAGTCCCAGCACGGAGCCTCAGTCTGTTGGCTCCAGATTCACGCCCTCCTTGCTGTACACTGTTACTTCACCCAGTTCCTTGGGTTGGTTCTACCTGTCGGTTTGGTATCCCATCCTCGTATTTTGCCTCCTTGTTCAGCCTTTCCAGCCTTGACCATTAGGATCCTTCCAAATGATGGAGTTCAGTTGGCCCTTGAGCAACATGAGTTTGAACTCTGTAGGCCCCACCTATACACAGAATTTTTTTTTGCTAAACATAGTACCGTTTTGTAAATGTATTTTCTCTTCCTTATGATTTTAATAACATTTCCTTCCCTCTAACTTAATTTATTATAAGAATATAGCATATAATACATAGAACATACAAAATTAGTGTTGATTAACTATTCATGTGATCAGTAAGGCTTCTGGTCAACAGTAGGCTGTTAGTAGCTCAGTTTTAGGAGAGTCAAAAGTTTTACATGAATTTTCAGCTTCATGGATTCCAATCCCCATATTGTTCAGTGGTCAGCTGTATTCTGGTATGCCAGAATATCATGCTATTTTTGAAAATCCAAGTGTTTTCTGGTATTTTTCCAAGCATAGCACCATTTCAGTATTTCAAAAAACTAAATTCTTAATTATGTACATTATGAGATATATCCTGAGAGTTCTATATTGCATTTACATTTTATATTAAATAGAGATGACTTGGGGACACCCAGGTGGCTCAGTCAGTTAAGTGTCTGCCTTTGACTCAGGTCATGATCCCAGGGTCCTGGGATGGAGCTCTTCGTCCAGCTTCCTGCTCAGTGGGGAGCCTCCTTCTCCCTCTCCCTCTGCCCCCCCCCCCGCCCTTGCTCTCAAATATATAAATAAAATCTTATAAACAATATATAGATTAAATAAATAAATAGAGGTGACATGCTAGAAAGCTTTCTCACTATATCATTTCGCTTCTAAAGCCTGTTCAAAGTACTCTTTGGTTGTATTAATTCCAGTTTTCTAAATTACTAGTGAAGTGAGCGTGTTTTGTTCTCAGAGCCTTTTATTTCCCAGAGCTAGTTTGGGCTCAGTTTCCAGAAGTCCCTGATGGAATTTGAATGGGGGTGAGGGGGAGCATCAGGACTTAGGAAGGGGCTGTGTGGAAAATGGAGTGGGAGGGAAGGCGTAGGGCAAGGAGGGGAGGAAAAGATGAGGAAGCTGTAGGTTAGCGTTCTTCCCTTTCTTTCCTGAGAGTACCGAGCCCATTTTCTGAGAAACAGATGATTCTCTTGTGGGATAATTTATTTTAACTTCTTCCCAGTTTGCCTTTTCTAGAATATTTAGGCTGGAAGGACACAGGAACAAATAGTCCTTGGCTCCTCTCACATTCATCAGTTTCTGATGACAAAGTGTGGAAGATGATGGCACCATATAATTCTTTTTTTATATATAAAATACTGTCAGTAAGACCAGCATTAGTGCTATCATTTTGGGATTATGAAATTATGGGATTATGAAAATGCCAGTGTCATTTCTGTCCAATGCTGCTGTTACTAAGCCGGGGTACTGGAACATACCAGGCCAACTTCTGTGGCTCCTCTCTTGCCTTGCCTGGTGCCAGGCCACCCACCAATGCCATCATATCCAAACATCGGTGGCCCTAATCACAGCTCCCAATGCTTGGTAGCTCTCAATTGGCTCCACTGGTACAGACTGAACACTGGTCCACTAGGAAGTCCTCTGGCTGTGGGCAAAGCCGGGATTCTCATTCAGGCTATCACAGGTTATAGGCTGGTGTATAAAATGCAATTTTCGCCAGAATTTTCGCCAGAACCACCCAAATTACCATTGATAAAGAATTGGTACACTTGCTTATAGTACCTGCACACAGTGCATGATTATAAATCATTAAAAGAGTGAAGTTGCCTTTATATGTACCGACATCCAAAGTCAAACTGGACTGTTAATGTGAAGAGCACAAGTCTGAGCAGATTAGCCCGTTTGTGTCATGAAACATAAAATTTCATTCATGTAATGGAAACTCCACAATCAGGGTCTGTCTTCTGTTTCTCAGTCATGTTGGTTATGTCTTTATAAAAAGAGGTCTGTAGAATTTACTGGACTGTCTGAGAAGATTTAAATGCACATAAAACTTATTTAGCACACAAATAGAGTATCCAATTCCTTTAAAGTGTAAAAAAAAAAAACTGGAGGCAAACCATGAATCAAATCCAAATTAATTTTTTGGCAGGGAAGAAGCAGGCTGCTAGCCAGTGCAGAGATACCAGCTTAAAGGAAGCTAACGAAGCCAGGAAGAGCCTATAAAAGAGTGAATAACTGCCCCATCCGTAAACGGACTCTTCTCACAAGGGATGAGACGCTCAGTGCTCCCCTCCCGATAACAGCGAGAGGGCTGTCCTCTTTTGCTAACAGTCTGTACTGAGTCTGAATCCGGTGATGCTTTCACATCCTTTCTCTCCCCCTTCCTTTGATTAGGAGTCAGTGGGATTTCTTTCATCTCTGGCTGGGGAAAATGAAGAAGCAGGGCAGGGTGATCACTGTCCATTAGTTCCAACTTTGTCACCAGAAGAGGAGACAGAGGTGCCCACTTTTCATTAGCTACTGCTGTAGCAGGCTGAAGGACATGCCGTGCAACCTGATCATGTTACTCACAATATTAAGGGAATTTGGCCTTAAAGTTCAATGTAGGTACCATAATATAACAGAATTGACAGATACTAATGTCCATTACTGTTCATGTTTATTATACATATTTTGCTATTAGGTATGCTTTCTAATTTTCTTAATCACTGCCAAGAGCTCATTTTTTTTTTTTCTGGGTAAATTCTCTCCCTCTCTCCCTCTCTCTCTCTCCACCCCACCTCCACACCAGTTATTTTAAGATAGACCTAACTTCCACTCTGTATCCCAGATGTTTATTCCATCAATAATGGTTCTATGCACAACAAAAAGTTACATAGTTTTACTTTTTTTGTAGATTCTTACTTTGTTCTTTGGAAATGAAGACAATAAAATTTAAATGTATTGTTCTCACATGTTGTGCCTATATACCTGGAAAACCCAAGAGGGTTAACTTAAAAGCCATTATAAACAAGAATAAAATTCAGTAAGTTGTCTTAGGTACAAAATTAATGCAGAAAAACAATAGTTTTCCAGTGCACAAACAACAACTAATAGATACCAGAAATATACAACAATAATTAAAATATTAACATCTTAGGATACATTTAACAGTAAACATGCAAGATCTATATTAAAATTTTTAACCCTATTTTAAAATGTCAATGAAAATATTTCAGCCATGGGGTAGCTCAGTTCTTTGGGATATATAACCAAAAGTGGGATTGCTAGATCATATGGAAGTTCTATCTTTAATTTTTTGAGGAAACTCCATACTGTTTTTTTCCACAGTGGCTTCACTATTCTATTTAAAAGTATATAAGGTTCCAGTTTTTCCACATCCTTGCCAACATTTGTCCTTTTTTTTTTTTTTTTTTTGGCAGTAGCCATCCAAACAGTGATGGTCTCATGAAGGTTTAGATCTGCATCTCCCTGAAGATCAGTGATGTTGAGCCCCTTTTCATATACCTGCTGGCCATTTGTATGCCTTAATGGAGAAATGTCTATTTGAGCCCTTTGGCCATATTTTAATCAGGTTATTTGGGGTTTTTTTCCTACTGAATTATAAGAGATTCTTACATATTTGATTATCGACCTCTTATCAGGTAGATGGTTCACAAATATTTTCTCTCATCCCCGTAGGACACGTCTCACTTTGTTGATTGTTTCCTTTGCTGTGAAGAAGCTTTTTAGTTTGTAGTCTCCATTGTTTATTTTGGTTTTGTTGCCTGTGCCTTTGGTGTTAACCAGAAAATTATTGTCAAGAAGTCTTCCCTTTGTGTCTTCTTTAAGGAGTTCTCTGTTATCGGTGCTTACGTTTAAGTCTTTAATCCATTTTGAGTTGGTTTGGTATGTGGACCGCTTTGGTTTTTTGTTTATAGAAATCCAGTCTTACTGACACCGTTTGTTGAGAGACTGTCTTCTCACCATTGTGCGGTCTGACTCTCTTGTAGAAGATCAGTTGACTGTATATATGAGCATTTATTTCTGCACTCCCTGTTCAGTTCCATCGGTCTACATGTCTGTCTTCACATCAGCACCCTACTGTTTGAATTACTATGGCTTTGTACTATATTTTTCAAATCAGAAAGTGTGAGGCTTCCAGCTTTGTTCTTTTGTCTCAAAATTATTTTGGTTATTCCATGTCTTATGGTTCCATATGAATTTTAGGGTTGTCTTATATATTTTTTAAGATTTTATTTACTTATTTATTTGTTAGAGAGAGAGTGAGCACAGGCAGACAGAGAGGCAGGCAGAGGCAGAGGGAGAAGCAGGCTCCCTGCCAAGCAAGGAGCCCGATGTGGGACTCGATCCCAGGATGGTGGGATCATGACCTGAGCCGAAGGCAGCTGCTTAACCAACTGAGCCACCCAGGTGTCCCTTAGGGTTGTTCTTAATCCACATCTGTGAAAAGCACCAGTGGGATTTTGATAGATGGCAATGAGTCTGTAGATTTCTTTGGGTAGTTTAGACCTTTTAAGTATTAATTTTTCCAATACATGAACATGGGAAGTCTTTCCATTTATTTGTCTGCTTTAATTTCGTTCATCAGTATTTTATATTTCTTTCTTTTTTTTTTTTTTTTAGTATAGTTGACATACAAAGTTACATTAGTTTCAAGTGCACAAAGCAGTGACTCAACAAGCCTATACACTATGCTGCGTTCACCACAGGGTAGCTACCACCTGTCTCAATACACCACTTTTACAATACCATTGACTATAAAAGGCATGTATGCTGTGCCTTTTATTCCTATGACTTATTCCTTTTGTAACTGGAAGCCTCTCTCTCCCACTTCCCTTCACGCATTTTGCCCAAACTCTCACCATCAGATTGTTCTCTGTATTTATAGGTTTGATTCTGACTTTTCTTTGTTTATTCATTTAGTTTTTTCATCAGTGTTTTCTTAGTGTATCTCACCTCCTTGTTTATTCCTAAGTCTTTTGTTCTTTTTTATGCTATTGTAAATGGGACTGTGTTCTTAATTTCCCTTTGGAATAGTTTATTGTTAGTGTGTGTAAATGCAACCAACTTTGCTATCTGGATTTTGCGTTCTGTAACTTTGTTGAATTCGCTTAATTGTTCTAAAAGTTTTTGTGTGTCTAGAGTATCTATATGCATTGTAATTATAACTTTTGATCTATCAATTCCTCTTCCAAGTTTCTTTTCCCACAAAAGGAATATAGGTACACAGAAAATCACTTCATTATTGTGTAAAGAGCCAGTGAATGAAAACAACCTATATATCTTTCAGTCAGAGACTGGAAAAATCAAGTCTACCTTGTTCAACCAGTGGATTACTATGTAACTGTTAAAAAGTATAAGAGGGGCACCTGGGTGGCTCAGCTGGTTAAGCATCTGCCTTTGGCTTGGGTCATGATCCCAAGGTCCTGGAATCGAGCCCCACATTGGGGTCCCTGTTCAGTAGGGAGTCTGCCTCTCCTTCTCCCCCTTCTTGTGTGCACTCTCTATCTTTCTCTCTCTCTCTGTCAACTACATAAATTAAAAATCTTAAAAAAAAAAATAATAAGACATACCTCATTCTGATCTCACTAACCTGAAATCAAATCCAAGCTACAGTTGACCCTTGAACAACACCAAGGTTAGGGGGCCGCACACCTCATATTTGAGAATCCAGTATAACTGCTGACTTCCCTAAAACATAACTACTAATAGCCTGCTATCGACCAGAAGCTTGCCAATAACAAAAACAGTCAGTTAACACAAATTTTTATATTATATGTATTATGTACTGTATTCTTACAATAAAGTAAGCTAGACCAAAGAAAATGTTAAGAAAATTATAAAGAAAACACATTTACAGTTCTGTACTGTATTTACTGGAATCAGTGTGTATAAGTCGACCCGGGCATTTCTGATCCGTGTTATTAAAGAGTCGGCTATCATTTTAAGTGGGTATCACTCTTCCTGGTGATGGTGGAATAGTGTTTTAAAGCAAGGTATGAAACGATCCATCTGACATAGTACCTTTCCTGGGAAAAAAAGATTCATATGAGTCAGATGGCAAGAAACAAGCAATAAATAATAATACTTTTCACTGCCTCTGGAGAGCAAAGCTGGGAGACTAGAAGGTGGGGATGGAGATGGGAGAATAGCATGCTTCTCAGAGAAAATTCTTGTAGTATTTCCATTTTCCACCCTCTGCGTATTACTTATACATAAAGAATGAACCTTATCAATTAAGAGTTAAAAAAATAAACTTTACGAAATAATTTGTGGTATTTCTTAGTACTTTTAAATGTGTTCTTACTGTTGTACATACTCTATTTTTTATCGGTATTAAATTAAAAGTAAGCAGGGAAGATATTAATTTGAAAGTTCTTTATAAAGTAAAGTATAAAGTGTTTCAGATGTGTTTTAGTTTATCTTTAAAACTTCACCTTGTCTTACATACAAATATAAATCTTTCTTGCATCTGTTTGAATTCACACACAAGGGTGCCTGTGTGGCTCAGTCGGTTAAGCAACTGACTTTTGATTTAGCTCAGGTCATGATCTCGGTGTCATGAGATAGAGGCCCAGCTCAGGCTCTGCATTGAGTGTGGAGCCTACTTGAGAGTCTCTCCCTCTCCCTTTGTACCTCCTCCTCCTTGCACATGCCCTCTTTCTCTCTCTCTCTCTCAAAAAAAAAAAAAAAAAAAAAAGAATTGAAGTACAAATTAGAGTATGAGCTGTCATATTTACTATGATATACTCATCCCACTTAGGAAGGGGCACCCCAGAAGCCAAGTCCCAAGCTGGCATATGCATCTTTGTAGTAATAACAGCACCTTACTTTTCATGTTTTTTCATATGAGCCACCATTTGGTCTTGATCTTTTCTTCCAGGACTAAACAGATGCAGCTATCTATGTGTAAAGGACTGTCTTCTGCTGTCCTTTTGTATTTTCACAGATAAAAGAATTGCAGCCTTGGTAGTTGATTTTTCCTTCCATCTATCCTTCCTTCCTTCTGTCCTTCCTTCCTTCCACCCTTCCTTCTGTCTTCTCTTTCTTCTTTCCTCCCTTTGTGGATTCGTCTACTTCTGTGTCATAAACATGATTTAAGAATTTTAATGGGGCTCAGAGAGGAAGCAATTTTCAATGACTGCTTTAAGGTCAGCATGGGTCTTTTGTACAGATTGCCTCATTTGAATTAAGACAACTGATTTATTTAGTTTGAGAACAGTTTTCCACTCGGTTATTTGTGTAGGAGCCTAGAGAATATGGAGGGCAGGAGAGCCCCACCTCCTGGCCTTTCAGAGCAAAGAGGGGGAGAAAAGTAGAAAAAGTCATTACTGCTGTTTCTTGTTACCTGCCTCTTACTTACTAACAATTAATGCAGACTTTGAATAGAAGGTGGACCATTTTTATTTTATTTTAAAACTAAAATTTTCTTCTGAGTTAATTTGTTAAAAAACTTAAACTGCTTTATTTGTATTTTTTGTTTGTTTTCACTTAAAAAAAAACTTCAGAATTCTTTTTATCTCTTTGGTAGCCTTTTCATTTTACTTAGACTCTTTTATATAATTTCCAGTCATTTAATTTAAGTGGAAATTTTGCATAAGGCTTAATTCAGCTACTCCCCCGACCCCATCAGTTTCTTTCAAGGAAGTGTTGGCCCCTAGTGGATCAAAGTGACAACACACGTTTTGAAACAACTGGCTGACATATTGGGAAGAAAGCAGTAAAACAGGTTGCCAGTGCACAAGAGAACACAATTCACTTTGCCAAATATCATAAATGCATTGGATGAAATCACATAATACCATTAATAGATCTGACTATCCACTAAATTTAAGACGAGTGTATAAAATAGCATGAACAAAGTTAAAATAAACTGGAGAGAACACTGCTAACAAACATGATGTACAAGTAGAGTGAAACATGCAAGAGACTCAAATAATATATATCTTTAAATATCCATCAAGAACCCCAAGTAAACCAGAAAACATTTAAAAACTGCATAAAGTCTGTGATTAGTCAAGAGAAAGCCCAGACAGAGATACTCAAGTTCATTAGCAGTCAGAGAAATGCACAGTAAAATTATAACTACTCTTACCTGTTAAAGTGACCAGTAAGTATGGGAAGAACGTAGGGGTTTTGGAGTTTTTATGCACTGCTGGTGGGAATTCAGACTGGACTAGCCATCTGAGGAGCACTGGGGGGTTAGTCACGTCAGGTAGCACCAAGCAATCCCCTCCTGTTGAGTATACCCATATCCACCGGTCATGTAGTACTTTGCAGCAGTTAGAAGTAAAGAACTAGATACACACAGAGCAACACAGGTGATCCTTAAAATTGTGCTAAGTAAATGTAATATTAATACCACTTGATTTATATCAATCTGAAATACATGCCTCTTTCACAACGCATATGAATGAATACACCAGGAAGCTTGCCTCTGTCGGGTGTGGGGAGAGGCAGTGAGATGGGATGAAAGGGAGCAATGTGCATGAAAAAAGGAATATCATTACCTCAACTTTCTACATTTGAGGTCCAACATCAATAAAAGAAAGACAAGAAAAAGAAAAGAAAACTTGAACAACCTAGTAGAAAAAAATAAGCAGAGAGCATCATGAGTGATCATACAAAATAAAGGCAAAAAAAGGAAAAAGCATACAAGACTCGATGCTCAACTTCTTAGCAGCCAAATAAATAAAATGGAAAGGAAGAGTGTGATAACATCTTTCCACCTCGCACACAGTCGAAATGTCTCTTAATGAAAACACCCTACATCGATGGGGAAACATTGGAAGAGGCCCTTTAAAGAACTGGTGGTTTAAATTGCTAATCATTTGCAAAAGGGCAGTCCGTACACATCAAGGACAATAAGATCAAGATAATCAAGTTCTGCAATTCCTCTCTAAGGAATTTATTCCAAGGAGGTCCTGGGGTAAGAGGATAAAGATGTAACTACATCCACCATCTACGAGGAAAGATAAAAGCAAGCTTAATATCCAACAATAGATAAACAATTCAGTCATGACTCATTCATAATGAAGAAATATATAATATGACATTTTCAAAAATACTGTACAGGAAAATGCTCGTGAGGTAATAACATATGAGAAAAACTTGAGACTATATACACACATACATATATATATATACATACAGTGCCAAAAAGACATAGACTGTTAAAGGTAGTTACTTCTGAATAGTCGGATTTCAGTCTTCCTGGGGACTTTTGTTTCCTTCTCCATATATTTCTGTGTTTACCTAGGATCACTACAAAATATGCAGTACAAAAATATGTATTTCTATTATAATGAGAAAATACACATTTATTTAAGAGGCACAAGGACATCTTGACTTGTCACGAACAGGTAATCTGAGGAAGAAGGATAGGACATCTGGTCTAAGCAGAAATTCTACCCAAGGATGACAAAGTAATTGCCAGGAGCATTTCTGTAGTTGTTATTCTTTAGGAGCCAGATGGAAATACAAAATATACGGTATGGGTGGGGGGAGGATGAGCAGGACTTGTGGTGCATCAGGACCCCTGCCGTTAACCACCAGCTCGTTTAGAGGAGATGTGATGTGCCGAGTAAAACAGATGTGCCGAGTAAAACAGAGGGAGCAGATGGTCTGCAGTGCATTCACAGTCATGATCAAAAGGTCACCCAACCCGAGAAGGTTTGATGGATAAAGTCAGTGCCCTTTTCAAACAAAAGGTGCTTTGAATCATTACAGTTTCCACTGAAAAGGGATTTCTCGGGCAGTCTGATAATTTCTAGAAAGCTACCAGCAGCATTTCACCAGTATCAGTTACAGATAGACCTGAAAATTTGAAGTTTCAGAAAAAGTGTTTATATCACTTAAAGAATTAATGAAGACAGGCAGATAAAGATACAGTGGCATGGAGAGCAGAGTATGATATCTAGATTATGCCAACCCAGAAATGCTTTTGCCAAAAATATTTATAGACTCTACACTGCCTTATAGGAATTTGGAAGCAGGGAACGTTAGTCCACATCTAATGGAGACAGACTCCCAGTGGAATGGGCTGGGTTCACTATGACTGACACACTTCTTGAGCCAAGCCTCCATAGTGGAGGATCTAGTCCCCACTGAGCAGAAATACCTCAGCCTGGAGACCAGCTGTAGGCGTTGTGCATAGAAAAGGAATCCAACCCCTAAAGAATCACTGAGAGTCAATGAATTCAAATTTTCCTTCTGGAAGGTCATTGGGATCATCAGCTGTGGTGGTGGGCATGGTCCTACTGAGAAGGTCACTGGACATCATGAAGGTACAAGGGCAGTGAGCAACTACCTCGGTGGGAAAGAGTGATCCCCGAAGGTAGGGCAGGAAAAAGCAAGGAGGCTGGGAGGGCACCAGTGTGGGAACAAGTCAGATACCCTTCCTCGTGTCTTTGTGGAAATGTAATCGTTGAGAATCAGCAGAACAGAAGTGAAAAATCTATATCACCTAGGCAGTTACCCAAAGATTTATGAAGGCTGACATATTTTATAAAGTCACCACATTTTTTACTTCTGAAAACTAATCAAGCAGAGCAGTGGGGAGCTATAGCATGTTCTGCTGAGGTGCTTTTGAAAGCTAAATAAAGCAAAAGTTTGGAAAGCAATGTTCTAGGGGAGACGATTCATTAGACAGTAGGTAAAAAGAACTGAAGAAAGTTGTTCAAAACTCAGAGTAAAGGACAGTGCAAACTTCAGAGCTTTGAGTCCCCTGTTGGCAGAATGGACAGAAGTGAGCAGGAAGGAAAGCTTGGATGCAATGAACAAGTGATCCTGGAAATGTACACATAGGTGAAGACTCAGAACCAATAAAGCAAGACCAGGGCTTAATGACATTTAGCTTCTTCAAATAAGAATAAGTTATTCTTCCCATCGCTCATTCCATAAGTACTTAATAAATTCTCACCAGGTACCAGGCTGTGCAAGGTTCAATAATAGCATTGCCTCCCAGTGCTCTGACAGATTAACCGCCACAAGTATAGTAAGACTTTTTTGACAAGTGTGAGTAGGACCTTTCCCAACCCACCTGCTATACTGGACCCCCTCCCTCTCCCTGCCTAGGCAGATTTTATGATTTTCATAGTATTATGTTCCTATTTCCTACTGATTCTGTTCCTATTGTGGCTCCCTTTTATTTCATAGAAAGATGTTCAGTGTTTTGGTCTATCTCCCCACTGGTCTGTAAGCACCGTGGGCCCAAGGACAATATGTGCCCTTGCATTCTATACTCCTTAGCTAAGAGCATGTCTTATGCATCATAAACACTCTGCAACTATCTGGAAATATTCAGCTCTGCCAACAGGTCTTGATTCCTTGAGCCTCAGTTTCTCAACTAGCGCCATGGATAGGACAATTAGGCAAGAGTGCTGCAACAGTGCTTGACACAGACAGGTGTGTGTGGCGACACAGGCCTCCTGAGCGCTCTAGCCCTCCTTCTCCTGGTAACATCAATTAATTTCTCTTCTGGAAGTCACCTTTTACCGCTCTTAAGTCATGTGATTTCAGTGGTGCTGAGACTGCCTGCCTCTTCTCCCAACCCTGCTCTCTAGGCTTGGGCATAACCAAAGCCGGGTAGATTAGAGCCAATAAACCCTTGTCCTGGGCCTTTTGCTGAAGCAGTTGAGAAAAGGCTCCCTTGTCCCATGGAAGTTGCTAAGTGATTAGATATTAACTTTTGAGGTGCCAAGATTGCCCACACACACAGCCTGCCTACAAACACTTCATGTCAAGTGTTCATGATATCATTTGTTCTCTTAGATCCAGCCCTGCTTAAATCCTTAAGCTACCCCTGAACTTTCCAAGTATAAGAGGGTGTACCGCTTTGCCAGGGTTCCTGCAACAAAGAGCCACATACAAAGTGGCTTAAACAATAGAAATTTATTATCTCACAGTTCCGGAAGATAGAAGTCCAAGATCAAGGTGTTGGCAGGTTTGTTCCCTCTGAGGGCTGTGAGGGAGGGATGTGTCCAGGGCTCTCCCCCTGGCTTGTAGACAGCCAGCTTCTCCAGTGTCTCTGACATTGTCTTCCCTCTATACACATCTCTGTATCCACATTCCCCTTTCCATAAGGACCTCAGTCACAGAGGTGAGATTAGGTGACATTAGGGTGAGATTAGTCACATTAAAATGAGATGCCACCCTAATGACCTCATTTTAACTAAATTATCTCTGTAATAATCCTGTCTCCAAATATGGTCAGATTCTGAGGTACTGGGAGTTACAGCTTCAACATCATCTTTTTTGAGGGGGATAGAATTCAACCCATAACAGAGGGAATAATGTCCCTTTTTATAAGAGCTAGTTTAAGTTGGGTCTCTGTCATTTGCACCTAAAAGACTTCTTCTGCACAGTGAGTTTCAATTTCCATTCCTTACCTAACTAAGTAGTCTTTTAGGTCTCAGCACATTTCCAGAAATGGGTGATAATATGCACAGGCACGATTTTTATTTAACCAATTCACTTCCTTCTGAGGAGTTCTTGAGGGAAAGCTGAGGTTTGGATGAGTCGTGCAGGAGGGGACCTGGGCTCTCATTTTGATTCTTCTGTTAGAATGAAGGTGGCCAAATCAACTACAAAGAGAACAGCAATTTCATTTTAAAGGGAAGTAGCATAATGCTGTAAAAAGCCAGTAAGCCAAGGAGGAAAATGTCTTCTTAGATAAAATATTCTGACTCTACCATTTGTTCTATGCTATTATGGGCGCCCTTGAACAAAGCTCAAAACCTTCCTTTTTATGAAAAGGACAAACCTGAACTCTCACTAAGTGATGGTGTAGACCAAATAAAAAATATGTGTGAAAGCTCTCAGCCTGGTATAGAACACTACATGCTATTAAATGTCGTGGGCTTCTTTTTTTTTTTTTTTCACTTAACCAATATTGAGACACTGTATTTGCTTTACATACAACATCTCACTTAATCTTCACAACCCTACCAGATTTATTACCCAACCCAGCTTCAGATAAACTGACAAATAAGGAGACTAGGACATTTTCCCTAAGTCAGCTGATTAATTAATAGCTCATGGGTGGTGCAGTCCAGATTGGAATCCAGGTGATGTAGGTCCGGAGCCTAAGCTCTTAACCGAGTGAGGCGTTACATAAGGAATAGCAGACGATAGCTACGGAGATAAAATATGCTTATAGATGTACAAAAGAACAATGGGAAAATTGGCCACAGATGTTTGGTAAAAATATTTATTAGATTTTAAATGGTGAGATTAAAGCCTGTGTTTATCCTCGGCTTCTGAAAATAGAATTGCTGGCTGAGTAAGTGCCCTGGAGGCTGAAAGACCAGTAAGTGGACACGAATTCATTATTCTTTCATTCTGAGAGCAGCTGCTTCATGCACAGTCTGGCTCTCTCAACACAAGGACCACTCGTCCCCTTGTAATCAGTGTGACTCCTTTGTTCAAGCCCAGCCTCTCCATCTTGTATTTCTCATCACTAAGCAGGCTGGTACTGGTTGTTCTCCTCACTCCATTGATGTATTGACGTCTGATTCTTGTTTCAGGTTGAATTTCACTGAGTTTTTCAATGGCAGAATCCCTTCAAGCTATCTGGTGAGTGTCCTCCATGAGCTTATCACCTTGGAACTATTATCCTGCCATCTTATTGTGAGTCACAACTTCCCACTCAAGTCAAAAAAAGCCACATCTATTTTTTACCTATGGTAGGACTGATCCCAAGCTCACCAGGAAAGGGATTGCATCTTCTCAACTTTGGTTTTTCTAATTAAAACAAAACCAAAGAATAAAAGCTTTGAGATGAGTGAGTAACCTGGGGCTGTGAAGGTCTTCTGGGAGGGCTGGGTGGGGGTAACATGTTATGTTTATTTTGGGATAATTGGCTTAGCATTTGTGCATCTTTCTGTATATATTATACATTAATTTAAAAATACACAATAACAAATGGAAGAATTTGAGAAAGCAAAAACAATTATTTTTCCCCCCCAGACGGTTCTGTCAAGACATTTTACCATAAGGGAAGTGGAGAGATGGGACAAAAGTTGAAGGGGTATTTTAAAGATGGGAGAAAATGACTGTTTGGGAAACTCCATTTATTCATATTTGCCACAAAGGAGAAACACCTGTCCTGTTATTTACTTCACAGGTTTTCTTTAAATTGACTCATTTTTAACTTAATTTTTTTAAAAAGCAAATTTCATAAGTATCACTTGCCATAACAGGAGTTAACTAAAAATGCAATGAAAACAAGTCATTCAATTAAAATAATTAAAAACAATTAAATGGAAGTAAAAATAGGTCGGATTGGGCTAGAAATACCTAAGGAGCCCTAAAGGGCTAGAAAACACCTAAAAATAAGTTCCTCAGTTAGAAAACTAGAGCCCTTGATGACCATCCTCTTCTGTTGCAGAAGGCAAGCTTCTTGTCTCGTGGAGTCGAAGAAAGAATCTCACAGACCCAAAAGGGTGAAGTGAAGGGAATGTTTAATAAGTGAAGGTAAGAACAGAAAGGAAAGAAAAAGCTCTGTAGCGTGAGAAGGGTCCCAAATGGGCTGCCACTGAGAGCTTTTAGTGACAGTCTTAATGAGAACTGACTGGGAAGCTTGTGGCCTTGAGACTCTTCTGCCATCTTGGTTTGTTCCCTTTACTCTTGTTTAGCTCTGTCTCAGCTTCTCCGGGAATAGTTTCTGAGCCCAGTCAGGGAAGTCAGGGGCCTCCTATCTCCTGCCTATCCCTTCACCTCTTCTCTGCTCACGGACTGGACCGGTAGGCAGAAGGAGTTATCAAGGAATGAGGAGTGACTCACTGCATACTTTTTAATTCGTGGGGGTTAGGAATGGGCAAGTCTCCAAGGAAGGAGGCTTTCAAGACCTTGAGGGGCCAGCTGCTACCAAGATAAGGTTCCTTTTAAACATGAAGGCCCTCAGGCATCCACGAGTTCCTCCTTGAGGAAGGTCACACTCTGAGTGTTTCAGGGATCTGTCTGAGGGCTGCAAGCTAGAAGGAGATTTTAATTTAATTTAAGACATTTTGTTTGTTTGTTTGTTTGTTTTTTGCCTTTGTTTCCCACATCAGTTCCATGTCTATATAACAGTCACTCTGTTGCTCATCATCTTCGCCCTTACACAGTAAGCATCTGCTTCTCACACATTCGTGTTGAGCTCAACAGAGAAGCAAAGTGAAAACACAGTCCCTGCAACTCTATGACAAAGAATGCTGACCTTCCCAGCACCTCAGCTCATTCCCCATTCCATGTCTCCATGGTGTGGAAGGAAGTTTGGTGCTGAGCAAAAGCCTCCCATGCTGCCCAGAAAAAGAACCTATTTCCACCTCTTTTCTTGGAAAATGCTCATTTTTGTCTAAGTGCGTGGGCTGGGGGTGGGGGGGGGCACATGCTCTTCAGTTGTTGCTCTAACACCCTGCCTGAAACTACACAAAGGTGGAGGGGCATCCCAGAGGAGCCCTGAATGATCACCCCTGTTCCACATTTTAGAAAACATGGCTCCATAACCACAGAGGTAGTATTTTCCAAATTAAAAGTGGGAGTGTATAACCTTTCAACAAATTAAAAATCAGAGCTGCCCAGAAAAATCTAGAATGCATAGTGCTGTACCTAAGACATTCATTTATTAGTTCACAAATTCTGACATTTTTTTATTAATACCAGAGCTAAACACCAGGGATATGAAAATTAGGAGACTTGATCCTTGCCCCCAAGGTAAGGTTTCCAGATTAAAATACAGAATACCAAGTTAAATTTGAATTTCAGATAAACGTGGATTTTTTTAGTACATGTCCCAAATGTTGCCTAGACATACTAAAAATGTATCTTTGGCTTGTTTGAAATTCGAATATAACTGGGTCTGTTATTTGCTAAATCTAGGGGCAAAATCAATTAAAATAGTGAACAAAAGATATGTCAGGGTGAAGGGGTCATTGTAGGGTATTTGGGTGCATTTGGGGAAAACTTCAGAAAACAGTCTTCAGCTAAGAACTTTGGGGCTGTACCACTCATTGCAGAATTTAACAACACACCACCATGATTTGTTCTTTGACTTTTTAATGGATACATGTTTTGTCTGTATAACCAGAGCCTAAGTTGCTTGAGGACAGGGACCATTACTTTGTGTTCCCATACCACCTCGTATGACAGGGACACCTAACACATGTCACTGCCTGAATTGACTCAAATGGTTCTATCCTCCCAAAAAGTCGAAGGATTCTGTTCAGTGAAATGTAACTGGTGTTTTCTTAAAGTTCCAGGCTTCCAATGCTGCAGCCGAGAATCTAGTCTGACACTTGGGAGTCAAATTAGCAATAAAGGTATGGGCTGTTTGTAGCACAGCAACCTCCTGTGTTCGCTTCATGATGGGATTCCATGGAGCTGGGCATCTTTCCGAGGTTTGGGTTCCTTCCTAAGAACCCCAAGTGTGGCAGATTCTTGGTTGGACCACAGCTGGGCAGTCCAATGAGTATAAGAACAGTTTTCTACAAACACGCCCCACCCACACTTAAGCTCCTCTTTCCCCTCCTGCAGTTCAGAACTATCCCCTACTGAACTCTGTGGTCAGTTCCAAGCTGGCCCAGGGTGAGGTCCACCCATCACCGTTGGAAGCACAAGAGAAGATAGCTCCTGTAGCCTCAGCTCTAAAGACCAGACCCGGGGAGGAGGCAGCCCTGTACCCATTGAGCACAGAACCCAAGAGTGGCACCATTTCAACAATTTCTAAGGTAAAATAGGTTTTGATAGATGTTAAACTAATCATGACAAGACTTCAAAAGAAGCATGAGAGAAATGTACAGATCATGAAATGGGGAGCATTTTCTTTTTTTAAACAAGCTTCTTTCCCTTCAGCTCTTTAAGTTGAGTAGGAATTATCATTCCTGCTCATCCCCGGGCCCAGAACACACTCCGTGGTCTGGTCTGAAGTTCTTCCCCAATTTTTTATCACAATATCCTTAAGGGTAGAGGACAGATACAAGGTCTAGAGTATTGTGAGGACAGGAAGCCTCACCCCAGTGACCACCAGAGTCTGAAACGTCTTTCAAGTCTGTGCACCATAGGGCTCATTGTCATTATTTGGCTACAGAGCCTGCCCCCTCCCGCCCCACTTAGGTCAAAGATGAATGAAGCTGGACGCTAGGTAAAGTCGTAAGGACAGTTTTAATCGGGGATACACCATTGCGACAGGGAACACCGGCCCGGCTCTTAACTGATTTGTAGTGAGGTGGGGCAGGGGGAGGGTTGTTTTTTTTTTTTATATTTTATTTATTCATTTGACAGAGAGATCACAAGTAGGCAGAGAGACAGGCAGAGACAGAGAGGGGGGAAGCAGGCTCCCTGCTGAGCAGAGAGCCCGATGTGGGGCTCGATCCCAGGACCCTGGGATCATGACCCGAGCCGAAGGCAGAGGCCTTAAACCACTGAGCCACCCAGGTGCCCCGGGGAGGGTTGCTTTAAAGAGGGAATGGCGGAGCGGCAGGAGCAGAATGAAGGCTCAGCAGAGTCAAGGAGGTGAAAATGACGAAAAGAAGGGAGTGTCACCTGAGAGCGTGAACCAGCGATTGTAGAAGACAGGCTCCTACCCTCCTACAGACCCTGGGAGACCGGACCCTGCCATCAGGGGTGGGCTGGGACGAGTAACTTCTGTGGCCGCCTTGGGGTTCGTCAGGCAGGCACGTTAAAGGTGGCCGAGGGCATCCTGGGGATGTGGCCTGGAGCTGTTGGGAACCACTTGAGTGTTTTGTTCAAGCCTTTCTGGGCCAGAGAGGAGGGCTCGTGGCCCTGTGGGTAGAGTGGGGTCCAGGAGCGACTGTCACTTCCTAGCGGAATTCCTTACTAACCGCCCCTCTCCCCCCTCCCAAAGTCTCCGGGAAGGGTCCAAAGAATAGTATAACTCAAGCCTATCTTCTGTTTCCCTGCAGCCCGCCGCGCAGGGGTTTCTGGAGACCCTTGGGGTCAAGTGCACACCACAGTGACTAAGGGACTAATTTGGGGCAGTGATCTTTCAAGTTGTTTTAAAACCCCCCACAAACGCGCGATGGCGCTCCTTGAACCACCGCAGCCCTGACTTGAGGCCGCCTTCAGCGGAGAACTACAACTCCCAGCAGCCCCGGCGAGAGCGAAAATGACCAACTTCCGGGCGCCGTTTCCCGTGGGCCAGCTGCTCCAGCTCCGCCGGCGCCTTCCGAAGGCCGCGCGGTATCCAGGGGGCGCGGCGGCGGGGGTCGCGGGGCCGCGGCCACCGTGGCGTCCGGCGAGGAGCCGGGATCGGGTCCCGGAGGCGGAGGTCGCGAGAAGCGGAGCCGGCGTCGCGGAGGGGCGCTGTGGAGTCACTTCCGCTGGGGCGGGCCCTCGGGTTCTCCCGCGCAAATTGAAAAGCCCTGGGTGCGCGGTTGCCACCCGGCTCCTCGTGTTCCGCGCCGCTTGCCTCGGGCGCTCTGGCCCAGGTGGGTTGGGGCGTCGGGAGCAGGTTTCGGACCCTGTGCCCACCCGCGCTGGAGCGGACGGGGAGACCTTCCCGGGAAGGGAGCGAAGCGGGCTGCGCGTGGGCCCAGGGCGGCGTCCCCTCGGGACTGTGGTCGCCGGGGGCCGGGAGGAGGGGGTCCGGTGGGGTCTTCCTGACCCGGCCGCAGGATCCCGAGTCGGGTGCAGGCCGGGCCGAGGCTGCCCCGAGCGCGGGGACGGTCCGCGGGCGCAGGCTCCCGCCCGCCGGGTCCTGCAGGGCTGCTGCCCGAGCTAGCGGCCCCGCTTCCACAAGCAGCGCCGACTCTTACGTGAGGAAAAGCGGGTTCTCTTCTTGATGTCTTGCAGGCGAAAGGAAACCTGTCTCCTGGGATGGGCTTGCGGGCCACTCGTGCACGGCCGGCGGACGGGACCGGAGCGCGGAGGTCGCGGGTGTGGTCGCACCCAGCGTGTGGCGGGCGGGCGCCCTGAAACGATGCCCGCCGTGTGGCCCCGGGTCATTCCCGCTCCGCTGAAGAGGAGACGTTTAGGCGAGCGTATTTCCCTAGCTTAGAAGAGACGTACCGGGTTCCCGAGGTGTGTACTACGTAGTTTCCCTCAAAGGGGAAGAAAACTCTTTTTAGAGGCGTTATCTGAGAGGTAGGAGGCTAACTGCCTTTGTCCAGCTGTGGCTTGAGAACGCCTGCAGCCGAATTACCTGCGGTATTTAGGAGTCAGAATCCCCCACGTGGCTCCACAACCTGGCGAATGCACTGCTGCCCTAGAGCTCAGAGCTTGGGTACAGTATCCAGTGGGGCTGACTTCTTACCCGCTTCTTTCTTGCTTTCCCCCGCCGCCCCCCGACTTAATGTTTGCTGCGAGAGGTTTATGTTTTTATCTTGAGAGGGAGGGCTGGGTGCTAGAGCTGACCCTGAACCACAGGGGTTAGAACTGTGAGGGTCTCCAGATTCGTGGATTTTTTTTTTTTTTTCGACTAATGCAGTACAGTACTGTAAATGTATTTTCTTTGTGATTTTCTTAATGCCGTTTTCTTCTCTCTCTGGCTTATTTTATTTTAAGAATACAGTGTATAATACATATAACATACAAAATATGTGTTAACCGGGTTTATGGAATTGGTAAGCTTCTGGCTATTAGTAGTTAAGTTTTGGGGGAGTCACAAATCATATGTGGATTTTCTGCTGGGTGGGGGTGGATGCATATAACCCCCTCCTTGTTCAGAGGGTCAACAGTAGTGCTTCAGAAAGGTCTGAGCCAGCTCCAGAATTTCTGTGAAAAAGAATTTCCGGGCTTCTTCCTGGCTAGAAGGAGGTAGATCTTAACAATGCCTTTCTGGAGAGATAGAGATTCGTGCGCTGTTAGCACTTGCTGTGTGCTTAGGCTTGGAATGCACGTTCCGGTTCCAAGGGGGAAAGCACTTTGGAAAGAATAAACTGTTGTGGAACCGTCAGGTGACATTAGCGTAAATACTGTGGACTGGAACTTCCAGGCAGAGAGGAGCCCAGTTAACGTATTGAAGAGCAGTGATTATCAAATATCAAGCAGGAAAGTTGCCCAATCCATTTCTGAGCTCTTTTTCTTATTTTCTAAAACTTTTGAGTAAACGTATTTTGCTCTAAATATTGCTGTTTTTCCTTTCTCCTCTCACATCACATAGTTGACACTATGGGGATACACGGATTACTGCAGTTTATCAAAGAAGCTTCTGAACCCATCCACGTGAGGAAGTATAAAGGACAGGTAGTAGCTGTGGATACGTATTGCTGGCTTCACAAAGGAGCTATTGCTTGTGCTGAGAAACTAGCCAAAGGTGAACCTACTGATAAGTAAGTTTGGACCTTGTATTAATTCTTTGCCAACTAAGAATCAGACTTATGTTGGGATCATTTTTCATTCAGTGCCTGGTTTATCAAGAAGTGAAACTGACAACATTGCCAAATCAGGAGCAACTTCATCCTGTGATATAGTATTAAGACACCGAAAGACAAAAACCAAGGACTGTCTTTTATTTTTTACTTAGAAAACTGAGCCCTGTTTGCAAAACCAAGCAGTTGCTTCAAAGGGACAAGGTGTTCTGACTCCCTTTTACTTTACTTGGGGCCCGGAGTGGTGGGCCTTGCTGATATCCAATCATAACTGCGACTTCATACGAGGCATGTTCCATGGACTAATATCTTCTCTATTTTTTACATAGAAACATTAGGAAAAGAAGCAAGTATAATTTCAGAACAGAGATTTCCCAGAGTGATGTGATCACTATTACGAATTTTCTTTTTTGCAATATGTAATTTATCTCCCAGAGGAAAGGCTCCCAGATCCTTAATGTGACTTACTTAATCATAATAAAAAATAAGTAAAATGTATTAATGCTGTTTGTTTCCTGGAGGAAAGAGGGAAAGGCTTCATTGAATGATGAATGTTTCGGGCTTTCATTCTTCAATTAATTTGACCAAAAGTGACCTGAACCAGACAGTACATGTGGGATCTGAAGGAGCCCAGGCCCTGCTGCCACTCCATTTGCTGGTTTCATTTTTTTTTTTTTTTTAAAGGCCATTTCTTTTCTGCCACCAAATTTGAATAACTGCAGGTAGCTGGAAACTGCAAGTTGTTCATTCTACCTGTAGTGTTTCTTTGAATAGTTCTTCACAGAGGAAGAACTTTCTCTAGTTTTTTGTAATCTTGGGGATTCTAAGATTTTTGACTAATTGGAAGAATTGTCCAAAATACAGAAAATAGCCTTTATTAGAGATGTCATTTGATGCATTCCCCTTTATTTTTTGGACTAAATTATTATTTATATACTATATAATTTATTGAACTAAAAAGCTTCAGGACTTCCTACAAAGTACTGTGGACTTTAATTTTTTTTTCCTCACAACAACTAATAAGTCACATTTGATACAGTTTACTTTTTCTTTCTTATCCACCTTTGGATGGGGATATTAACCAGAAAAGGTGAGAAAATTTGTATAAGTGTATGATAAGTCAGTATGACCATTGTAAGGAACGAGGTAGATCTCATACGCTGACCTGGAAAGATTTCGGCAACAGGTGTCTGATGTTTGGATTCTGTCTGGTGAAAAAAATATGTGAGTTTCCTTTGAGATTTATTATGGGTTTGTATTGGCTTTCCCCTGTTTTTTACATGCTACTTCATTAGCAGGCCCAGAATTAGTACAAAGTCACTGTTTTGTAGACCAATTCGTGCCTGTTGGTTTACAATAAAAAGAAAGACCACATAACGAGTCTTTCATTAAGATGAGTGTATGTGATTTAAAAGATTATCTTTTAATCGTATGTCTGTTTCTGTTCATTAGTTAACGTATCCTTTTCTTTATAAATGATGAAAGTTGTAGTGTGGCTCTTTTTGTTAATTGCGTTGCTGGAATAAGACGCGATACAGATCCTTGTTTGGATCCTGGACCGCTGGGGTGGTGGGGTGATGGAGCAGTGTTGTGCTGGAGCCAGCTCATGCAAGTTTGCTGTATAACACCTTCACTCAGTTCAGCATTTGGTGACCCCACTTTGGTGGTTTATTCACCATTGTAACATATTCGTGTCAGGGAAACTGACAAATGCTAGGGAGCAGGCAGCCCCTCCCCCTGAACTGGCTGTTCAACCTTTACCAGGACACCGCTGGTTATAATACCGGGACAATTGGACAAAGTTTAATATACACTGTATATTGGATGATATTTTATTACTTTTAAGTACCTCGGGTGCGATAATGTATTGTTGTAAGAATCCGATATTTATTGTACCATTGTTTCAACTTTTCAGTAGATTGGAAATTCTTCGAAGCAAAAATATATATATATGGGGGAAAAGGCAAGATTTGGAAGCACAAAATATCAGAACTGGAAGGGATGTCAAAGCCTTTTCATCTGCAGATAAGAAAAGCAGCGTTTACAGTGTCAAATAACTCACCAGCTGTCACAGACCATAGGATCCAAGGCAGGATTTGAACCCAAGTCTAAATTAGAGTTTTAATTTCCTGTGAAAGCATTTGCTTAAAAAAAAAAAAGTAAAAAACCTTCTCTTTTCATAATCTGTCTCACTGGTTTTAAAAAGAGCAAGAATAGGGACACCTGGGGGGCTCAGTTGGTTAAGCGACTGCCTTCGGCTCAGGTCATGATCTCAGAGTTCTGGGATCTGAGTCCCGCATTGGGCTCCCAGCTCCATGGAGAGTCTGCTTCTCCCTCTGACCTTCTCCCCTCTCTTGCTCTCTCTTACTCTCTCTAAAATAAGTAAATAAAATCTTAAAAAAAAAAAGAGAGGGAGAGCAAGAACATTACCTTACAAGATGCCATGCACCTAAATGCATTTTTCTTTATTTTCATAGGTATGTGGGATTTTGCATGAAATTTGTAAATATGTTACTCTCTCATGGGATCAAGCCTATTCTTGTGTTTGATGGATGTACTTTACCTTCTAAAAAGGAAGTGGAAAAGTCCAGAAGAGAGTAAGTTGATTCTCTATTCACTCTCTAATTGCATTAAGGTTTGATGCTGTAGTCTGTATACCAGTTTTTTAAAATTCTAATTTGTTGAGGCTTGCTTTATAGCCTACTACTTGAACAAATTTCTTTAAATGTTCCATGTGTGCTGGAAAGGAATGTGTATTCTCCAGTTATTAAGAGGAAGATTGTATATCATCCAGTCAGTCAAGCTTATTGATTATGGTGCTCAAATCTGTGTCTTTACTGTTTTGTGTCATAAATTACCAAGAAAAATATGTTAAAATTTGGTACTGGATTTGTCATTTACCTTATAGTTCTGTCCACTTTTCGTTTTATTTTGAAGCGATTTTATTGGTTGCATTCAAGTTTAGAATTAGTTATATTTTTGTGGTAACTGAAACAATACATAGTGACTCTTTAATCTCTAGTTATGCTTTTTTTTCCCCCTAAAGTCTATTCTGTCTGATATTAGCATACCCATAACTTTTCTGTTTCTACTTTTTTTTATTTATTCACCTTTACTACATTCATACTACATTACTGTATTTTTATTTATTTAGCTTTACTACGTCATTGGTTTTTTAGGTTTGCCACTTATAAAGAACACATTATTCTGTGTGTGTGTGTTTTAAGATTTATTTATTTGAGAGAACATGTGTACTTGAGTGGGGGGAGAGAGGCAGAAGGAGGCACAGCGAGAGAAGGAAACAAGCAGAGGGAGTGGGAGAGGGAGAAGCAGGCTTCCCACTGCGCAGGGAGCCTGATACTGGGCTGGATCCCAGGACCCTGGGATCATGACCTGAGCCAAAGGCAAATACTTAACAACTGAGCCACCCAGGCGCCCCTGGAGGCTCTGATTCTTAAAGCCAGAACTTTAAAAATTTTATTTACAAAGGTGTATCTGAAATTGTCTGAGCCCACATTCTATTACAAATATACAGTTTACTAAATATACTCTTAATAAAAAGTTAGTAGGTTCTAGGTTCGTTCTAAAAGGATGGGTGAGTCCCAAGCTAGTATGACTAAAGGACTAAGCCAAACCAGATCCCATCTGGGTATCCCACATCACGTTCTTAATTCTAATTGCAGATTATTATTTTCTCTTGCTAAGCTCAAAAACGGCAAAAAAAAAGGCGGGGGGGACACTGTCTATCTCTGACCCATGAACTCTTTTTGTCTTTGCAGAATCAGCTTCCCCTGTACCATTGAGAGAGGCACTTAAAGTCCTTTTCTCCAGGTCTCTCCATCTGTGGAGCCCAGTCTAAAAGTGGAACTAGGGACTGTGTGTGTGTGTGTGCGTGTGTGTGCGTGCACTTACTTAAAGATCAAAACCTCGTGGGTTCTGACTGATTCTTCTGGTTCACACTCACGGCTGTGGTGCATCTTTATCTCCTTTCTTCCATACTGAGAACCTTATTTTCAAGGGCATGGGGGGGGATGAAGTTACAGTATCTAATAATGACTCGTTTGTCTTATCCCAAAGTAAGTATTTTATTACACTCAACAGTAGATTCAGAATAAGATACTGATACTACCATTACCAGTACCATTGCTGGAAACAGTTGAAATATCTTCCTTCCTCTCTCTTTTCCCATTTTTAAATTAGTAGTTCTATATTGTCAGAATGTATACTGTCACTGTCTCCCTGTTTAACCGTATTGAGTATTCTACAAATTACTACATACTTGATTGTTATAGATAGTTCTTATGCAGATGTTATTTTGGGTTTTTCTGAAATTAGTTCTAGTAGATCCCACAAGCTCACAGGAAGTATTTCTCAAGGTCTTCATTTGTTGATAACTGGACATCTTTATGCTTGAAAGTTTGTTTTGATGGTGTGAAAGCCTTAATTCACATTTTCTTAAGTGTCTTAGTTACTCCATTTTCTTTTGACATAAAGCATTTCTGTGGAAGTCTGAGGATAAGCCTGTGTACATGTGTATTATAAATCACTTGTGTTCCTTTTAACCTGGAAGCCCGGAAGATCTGGGTTTATGTTCTCAGGGACCTGGTAAAGACTATCAGATGAATCAAACTCCCACCCAGAAAAATTTCTTGAATTACCATTTTATTATGATTTCCTGAGTCATCCTCTTGATTTTTTTTTTCCCCCTTGCAGAAGACGACAAGCCAATCTTCTTAAGGGAAAGCAGCTTCTTCGTGAGGGCAAAGTCTCAGAAGCCAGAGAATGTTTTACCCGTTCTGTCAATATCACACACGTGATGGCCCACAAAGTTATTAAAGTAAGCCAAATGAGAAAGCCAAAATAACAAATGCCTAAGTTCATCAAAGCTAATTATGAGTCGTTTACTGATGGGGGAGCAAGAAAGCGAAGGGAGGGAAATTATTCTAGGCCTAACTTCAAGGAAGTGCGTGTCTCAGAAAGAAGAGAGCAAAGGAGTCCAACAGTCTCCAAGGGAGAAATCCTAAAGACTAAGGGATGCCCTCCCTTTTAGGTATTTGAGCTCGGTGGGCAGCTTCTTCTGTAGAGATGGAAGGGATGATTCTTGGAGGGCCAGTCTCACCCCGCTGCCGTGTAGTCGGCAACACTTACCACCTCCACTACTGATGGCCGTGGGATCTGTCAAACCAGCGTCACTGGCTCAGGACCTCTCAGACCCCTAGTCTCCTCAGCCTGCTTCTGCATAGAAGCTTCTTACCACCATAGATCTTTGCACGGCCGGCAGCCCCAGCCCTCAGATCCCCTGCTTCAGGCCTCTGTTGAAATGGCTTAGTAAACATGGGAAAATGAATACAGTGATTTGTAGTTTTATCAAAACAGTGTAATATAGATTTTTGTAGTCTGAAAAGAAAACATTGTTTTTACGGGGAAAATAGGTTCAGAGCTCCAAACAAATGTCCTGTAAGCTTTCAGAGCCTAGGCTTCTTAAGATGCAAGCTTTCTACTGTTTGAAATAATTAAGTTTCCGGCTTCTAATTGTTTTTCTCCCTCTGAATGTACAGCAGTATTTTCTCCTATAAATTGATTTTTTTAAAAAGATGGATATATGATTGTGGCATTGTGGCTGTATGATTAGTTCAATATATGCTAGGCATAGAAGTAAAAAAACTTACCCCGACGGAAATGATTTCTGAAAATAACACGAGCACGTACATGTGGGGCTGGTGATGAGATGGGAAGTTGTGAGTGCTTTCTAGACGCCGCTCTGGAGACCGACTCTGACCTTCTCTGGCAGGCTGCTCGGTCCCAGGGAGTAGACTGTCTCGTGGCTCCGTACGAAGCGGATGCGCAGCTGGCCTATCTGAACAAAGCTGGTATTGTACAAGCTATCATCACAGAGGACTCTGACCTCCTCGCTTTTGGCTGTAAAAAGGTATTTGGTTTCCAACTACTATATGCTGCTTTTCTGTGCAGTTGACAGTGGTGTAAAGTGAGGAAATAAGATGTTTCCTCTCCAGGAATCGCTATTTTATTTAATACTTGCCGTTAACATCTACTTACGATGCTAATAATTATTTTATTTAAAATGAGGTGTTTTGCTGCTTGACATTTGTGTAATCCGCACACTTTTTCAGAAGAAGCCTTTACGGTTAGAAGGTTTGGTTGTTGTTTTATCCAAGTTCTTCAGTAGAGAGTAGACTTTTTTTTTTCTTAAGATTTTTATTTATTTGACAGAGATAACAAGTAGGCAGAGAGGCAGGCAGAGAGAGAGGGGGAAGCAGGCTCCCTGCTGAGCAGAGAGCCCGAAGTGGGGCTCGATCCCAGGATCCTGAGATCATGACCTGAGCCGAAGGCAGAGGCTCAACCTACTGCGTGCTTTGCATTTTTCAATTAGATGAGTTACATAACTTATCCAACCAGATGCTTTGCAGTTAGAATTATGTATAAAACTGTTTAATGGAAAATGTTATCATGATATTGTAACAGGGAAATTAAGATACAAAACTACAAAATGATCTCATTTTTGTTACTGCCAATGTTGTTTATATCATCTATATTTTTTATAGATGACTAGAAGGATCTGCCAAAGGGTCATTGCTAGGTGACAGTGACAGATGAGAGATGTCAGGCAACTTCTCTTTTCTTCCTGAATTTCCGTGTTCTCCAAATTTTCTACAATGAACATGTATTACTTTAAGGATAAGAAAAAGGGATTTTTGTATGAATTGCTGTTTGATTGCCATGACAACCCTGGATGTAGGTCGGAGGTAAGAGGTGCAGAAAGGGCATTCTTTCTCCCAGAGTCAGAACAAGGGAGTCCTGGCACACGACCTTCTCTGTTGTCGTCGTCGTCTATGCTTTAGTTTAATTTATTTGCAGATTTCACACTAATTATCTGGCTTGCCTATCTCTCTTCTCTCTCTCGGTGCAATGATAAAGAACAAAAAGAATTCTTAGGAATATCACAGTGGATTAGATAATGAAACATTAAAATGAGCCTTATAGGTGTTAAAAATCTCTCTTCCTTTTGAAGGTGATTTTAAAAATGGATCAGTTTGGAAATGGACTAGAGATTGACCAGGCGCGGCTGGGCATGTGCAGACAGCTTGGGGATGTGTTCACGGAGGAGAAGTTCCGCTATATGTGCATTCTTTCGGGCTGTGACTACCTCCCCTCACTGCGGGGGATAGGCTTAGCAAAGGCCTGCAAAGTGCTAAGACTAGCCAATAATCCAGACATCGTGAAGGTAAGAGTGAGTCACCCACTGTCCTGTTGAATTTCTGGAGCATTTCTTACATCCTAGGTGAACCCTTCAGAATATAAATTTTACATATTTTATCCTGTCAACAACCCATATTGTGTCATCAAAAGGACAAAATGACTGAAACACTAGAATTTTGGTTCTGGCAACTTTTTAAGATGAAGACAAATATAAAGAGATTTAAGAGCAAAATGTCCTAGATAGAATTAATGTTAAAATGTATGGTATTCCAATTTCTGTCCTATTTTCTATAGTAGTGGTCCTCAAATTTTTGGTATTGGGGTCCCTTTACACTCTTTGAAGCTCTTGGTGGCAAAATTTTTGTTAAATGGGTTATAGCTGTTGATACTTACTGAATCAAATTCAAACAGATAAAATGTTGGCTATTTTAAAGCTAATAATAAATTCATTACATGTTAGCATATATATAGGATATTTTAATGAAAAGTAGCCCTGTCTTCTGAAAAGGTGAAAATTATGACAGGAATTGCACATTTATGTAAGTCTCTTTCACATAGCTTGATAGAAGACCGCTGGGTTTCTTATCTACTTCCTCTGACGCAGTAACATGTGTCCTTTGTCCTCCGGAAAACTGAGGCTCCTGCATCACTGCTCTGTCACTTCTCTGATAGCTTTACCTTCAAAAAAAAGAAAAGAAAAAAAAAAATATGTTGAAGAAGCTCATTTTGCCACGCTCTGCTCGGGTAATCCTCAGGAGAAGTAGCAGCAGAGCCGGGAAGGGAGCCACGTGCCCTGACCAGCTCTACCTGGCGGTTCCAGGGCCAGACTTGGCTCTCTGGCTCTCCCCTCGAGTGTGTGAGCGAGTATTTAAACCACTACCAGCTTTAATCATCCGTGATTCTAACTGAAGTTAGAATGTTGGCTTCATTTTTAATGCTCAGGTTTTGTCTTGTATTTTGCTTTTTGGATGAACGGGGCTTTGAGGGCGGGGAATGTGTCTTAATGTCACGCCTGGGAATATAAACTGGGTGTGTAACTGATAGGTTCATTCTTTGGATTAATAATAGAAAAATCGAGGAAAATACTGTTACAGAGGTAGTTTTTTGTGATTTGAAATGGCCGTGCTTGCTGGTAGAGGCTTTCAGTACGAATGTAATCAATAGATTTTGTGTCTCCTCAGCCTCCTCTAATGTAAAAGAGTTGATCTTGGTGACGCTGCATTCTCAATTCCATATTTGCAGATAACTAGTAAATATTTTTACGTCCATTATTAGGTCATCAGGAAAATCGGACACTATCTTAAGATGAATATAATAGTTCCAGAAGATTACATCAAAGGATTTATTCGAGCCAACAATACCTTCCTTTATCAGCTAGTTTTTGATCCCATCAAAAGGAAACTCCTCCCTCTGAATGCTTATGAAGAGGACATTGATCCTGAAACACTAAGCTATGCTGGGCGGTATCCTTTCTGAAACAGAATAGTAGAATATTGCACTTCCACATTTTTATGGTGATATTTTTAGTGAGGCATTCAGTAAAAAGCCTGCAAATTGTCTTTGCCTTTTTTTTTTTTTTTTTAAATATAGTAAAGCTTATGTTTTGTTCATTTTAGTTACCGTGCTGGTGAAAATTCAGAGCACCGTTTTGTTTATAAACCTGCGGCTCATCCATTATAATGTGCTCATTTCATAGGATGCTATGACAGAAACACACACTGAGTCAGTCGCTGAAGGTACACATTCCAAAGGTGGCACTTCTTGGCCAGCAAACTCCACTTCCCAGGAGGGCACTGCGGATGTGTGAGCACACCAGCTGAGGATTCCCTCTCTGTCCCCCTTGGGAGGAAGTTTGTGACTTGGGGCTTTGCTTCCAAAAATAGCCAGCCCCTGCAGTGATAATAGAATACACTTTTTAAAAAATTTTTTATTTTATTTTATTTATTTATTTGACAGAGACACAGCAAAAGAGGGAACACAAGCAGGGAGAGTGGGAAAAGGAGAAGCAGGCTTCCCACTGAGCAGGGAGCCCAATGCAGGGCTCGATCCCAGGACCCTGGGACTGTGACCTGAGCTGAAGGCTGTCGCTTAACCAACTGAGCCACCCAGGCACCCCTAGAATACACTTTTCTATCTTATATGTTACTGTTCAGTTGTTAATAAAGGCATTTTTCCTTAATCTTACCAACCTAGGTATTTTGATGATTCCATAGCTCTTCAAATAGCCCTTGGAAATAAAGATATAAACACTTTTGAACAGATTGATGACTACAATCCAGACACTGCTATGGTAACATCCTAAGGACTTTTTTTTAATGACTTCACTTTTATTTATTTTTACTTATTTTTAAAGATTTTATTTATTTATTTGACAGAGAGGAGGAAGCAGGCTCCCTGCTGAGCAGAGAGCCCGATATGGGGCTCCATCCCAGGACCCTGGGATAATGACCTGAGCCAGAGGCAGAGGCTTTAACCCACTGAGCCACGTAGGCGCCCCATGACTTCACTTTTAAAGAGCACATTTTAGTTATGTCTCAGGAACTGTGATTAAAAGATTTTTAGTTAATTTATTAGAGCGCATGAGCAGGGGGAGGAACAGAGGGAGAGGGAAAAGCAGAGTCCCTGCTGAGGAGGGAGCCTGATGCGGGGCTCTATCCTGGGACTCTTGAGATCATGACCTGAGCTGAAGGCAGGTGCTTAACCGACTGAGCCACTCTAGCACCCAAGGAACTATGACTAAAGGCAAATCTTCATTTAGTATAAACTAAGCATTTCTATGTCCCAGAATGTGGAGTGTGGGTTTAAAACAACTTGATGCTAGAGAAATTATCTAAGAACATAGGTATATTGGTCAATTTCCTTAAATTAAGCAACCACATGATATATCACTAGGCCTTTAGACATGAACATTTTGTCTGAATCTACAAGCATTTGATGCCTTTCTTCTTGTCCCACCCTTTCACCTCTGACATTTGGCTTAGTTGAAGGTTCAAACCTAGAAACACAGGAAGTAAACACTGTTTTCTCGCTCACTCACAAGCACTGCACAAATATTAGTGCATTGGCCCTGAGCTGTGTCTCTGAGCCCTTTGCTGTTCTGCTTTTTCCCAGTTACGTATATCCCTCCTGACATACTCCCCCGCCATTCTTTCCTTCTTTGGACTCTACTCTTTTCTGCTCCTATGTGTTCCTTAAGTAAGTGCTGATGACTTTACCTTATTTATGCAGAGAACTCGCACCTCTTTAACCTAATCTCTAGTAACAGCCACATAGTTCTGAATATTTCTTGGATTTGTACATAAGCAATTTCCTATAACTTTAAATCTGTCCACAGTCAAGTCATTCCTGATCAGCTTTCCTTAATGATGTTTTCCCTTTTCAGCACTTACTACTGACTAAGTAGTATTTCCGTAGTTTACTCTGTGAAATTATCCTTCCCAGCAGGATATAATTTTTATAAAGGCAAGGGCTTTGTGAACTTAACTGCTATATTATGTTTGCCATGTCTATTTGTTGAAGGAATGAACAGCAGGTACATGACCTCTCTGATTCTCAGACTAGAAAACTTGGAAATAAACTTGCTTCTCTTTCCTTGCTAAGTCCTTTTGCTTCTTTTAGTTTTTCTGAGTGATAGTTTCTTCTTTCTCGT
>ML109296.1:34609-49979 GCA_003697995.1 Taxidea taxus jeffersonii | reverse complement strand
CTTTAATGTGACCTCTGCCCTCCTTGTGGGGCTGGAACTCAGGACCCTGAGATCAAGAGTCCCGTGTTCTACCGACTGAGCCTGCCAGGTGCCCCGGCCACACATTATGTGTCACGTCCTTGTTGAAGGAACGTCCAACAAACGCGGGTCCCAGCTGGGGGGCGGGGCAAGGACAGGTTTCCTGTCCGTGTCCCTCTGCGACGCTGTGTCACTCTGGGTCCCTCTGGAACAGTGAGCGCAGTGGAGGGCCTGGGCAGTCCCGCAAGGCCCAGGAGACCCGCGTTCCTTACACGGAGTAACTCCGGGCTATCAGCACGAGGATCGGTCAGGAAGAAGTAACACACAGCCAAGCCACGTGACGTGTGGCTGTGGGCCGGCTGGGAGGCTCTGCCTAGGGCATCCTCTCTGGCCATTTGTCCCCTCCTGGGAGGGACGAACCTGCCTCGGCTCCCAGGGCACCGGCCAGAGTAAATCCCGTGGTCAGCCTCACGCCAAAGTCGTGAGGAAGTGAGACCCTGCCGTGGGTCCCGAGGACAGAAGACGGACTCCGTGTCACTAACATCTAACGTGGACACAGCAAGGTTCCCGACGGCTGCTCGTGTGACCATCAGCGCCGCTTGGCATTCCCACCACAACGTGTAGAGACATTGTTACCCTTCCCCGCCATGACGTCTTCCCGACAGTAAATACATCGGATCTCACAGAGTCCCGCCCAGAGCAAGTCCTGCATCTGACGAAACCATTTCAGGGGCCGCCTCCAAGACGCCTGCCGCTTCATCCGAGCCGGTGCACGTGGCCTTGCAAGGCTCTCCGGTGCGTCCTGGTGTGTCCCTCCCCCCACATTCGGTGTAGGATCCCCGAAGGCACGGGCTGTGGTGTGTCAGCCCTCTGTCCTCGAGCAGAAGAGGGACCCACACTGTCACACGACCCGTTTCTCTGCCGTGCACCCCCACCCCCGGGACACAGGGTCTCGCGTGGGGCTGGGGCCCGCAGAATTGTGTCTCTGCAGGTTCCTGCCCGTCTCCGCTACACTCTGGGGATTCTGCTTGGGCAGGAAAAAGAGCCAGTTAATGAAGCCATTTTGGAGGCAACGGATTCTGGCCTCACAGGGTCCCTGACCCGATCCCCAGACCTCGCCGACGTCCCCTTACAGAGAAACACAGCACCTGCAGACCTGCCTCCAAAGGGCGCCCCGTGGGGGGCATCACGCAAATGAAGTGTTTATCCCCAGGTAGTTATCCCTCGTACAAGTTCAACACGAAATCTTGATAAAGAATTGTTGTTTTAACACAGTGCGGAAGAAGCTCAGCCAGATGCATAAAAATTATATGACATTTTACTCCTGAGTGTAAATTAAAATTTGCAGAAAGGTCAATGAAGCAGGAGTGATTTTTTTCAGATGATTTAGACATGAGCACCGAGGAGGCTGGAGGCAGGGGGAGAACCCTGGCCTCGTCCACGGCCGCTCGGGCTTTCGCGCTGGAGCGGGCTGGCCAGCCTCACCGGCCCCGCCTCGGTCTGTGCCCAGGGAGGCCTGTTCCCACTGAGTGCACGTTCCAAGACGGCGAGGGAAGGTTCTGGACCTTCCCTGGAAAGAAGAAACAGCTCGCAGAGAAGGCAGCCTTCGGACTGACTCTTTTGGCTGCTGAGAGAAGAGCTTTGGGCAGGAGGCCCCAGTCTGTCTTGCTGAGTCCCTACTATGTGATCAGCTCCTACTGTGCGCACCAAGGTACAAAGCATGCAGTCTGCCGCCTTGCCAAGAGCTAAGGCCTGGGAGCCAGCGGGGAAGCTGTGTGGCCCTGGCGAGCCTGTAAACGTCTCTGACCCAGCACAATCACCCCCAACCACGCGGCCTGAGCCCACGGCCACAGTCAGATTTCTGCACCCGCTGCCCAGAGGGAGTCGCCAAGCTAATGGTTGTTCTCTCAGACCAGCTCTGGCTCGAAGGGTGTGTGCTGGAATGACGTGAGATGCGGTGGGAGAAGCCCAGCACGAAGCCTGGCACTCGGAGGCCACGGGCAAGCAACTGCCTTGCCTGGAGGCGGCGGGCAGCGGGCGGAACGGGGGCCTCTTCCCGCCTCCAGGGGCGCCTGGCCGGAGGGAGAACCACACACCCAGGTTCACCGTAACGAGATGCCGAGGGGCCCCGGGGGGTTTGAACTCTGCAAGCCAGGGCGAGCGGGGGCTTCTCACCTTCCCGCCTCGTAACCAAAGCAAGGCGTTTGCTTCCCCAGCAGCCGCGTCTTCATCTCAACCTTCCCGGCTGCGAAGCGTGACTTAATTTAAAAAACGATTATGAGTGAAACACCAGCTCCAGGAATTATCCATTCTGCAGAAGGGAAGACCAGAGGCGGCCACGGGGAGCCACGGCGCGTCTGGTCTGAGAGCACTAGTGCCGACGCGCACCTCAGGGACCAGAGCGCCGCTCCTCGCGCTGCCCCGTGTGTCTCGTTCCGGAAGGAGCTGCCACTCTCAGCCGGCTCCTGCGCTTTCTCATTCAGAACTCTCGGGGCTTTGTGGTTTAAAGCAGCAATTACACAGAGAGACAAGATAAAGACTGGGAGAAGTGCTCTCTTGGGTCGGGAGGGAAGGCAGCGAGGGAAGGTTAATGCTTTGGTGAAATATTTCCATGGTTATGTCACACAACCATTTTGCAATATTCCTAACGTTTCTGCACATTACATGCTCTTCTGGGGGAAAACAGCTTGTGTTTTCGAGAGCAGGGCATAAAGACCCAACAGGCCTCCGCGGCGGGCGTGTACCTTGGAGGACCCTGCAGCGGGGCTCCCCGGCTTGGGGCGCTCCTGTGCGTCCGGGCCCTACACAGCCGCTGTGTCTTTCCCTGTGCCCGTAACGATCAAAAACTGCCAACGCTTTTAGAAAACTCTCTGACTAGAACCCCTCGAAGCTCACGATCATATACTGCTTCGAGTGCAAAGCCGCGGGGCTGCGGGGACCTTAAGCCGTTGCATACGGTTCGGTTCCCGCTTCTGCTGTCGTCCCACCCGCCCCGCGGCGGCGACGCTTGCTGCACCAGGTTCCGCGGACGTAAGGCCACTCATGGCTGCTGAGTCCTGGTTTTTTTTTTTCTAAGTTTTTTTAAAATTTAATTGATAGAGAGAGTCAGAGAGAGCCCATGTAGGCAGAGCAGCAGTCGGGGGAGAGGGAGAAGCAGGCTCACTGCCAAGCAGGAAGCCTGATGCGGGGCCCCATCTCAGACCCCGGGATCATGACCTGAGCTGAAGGCAGACATTTCACCGACTGAGCCCCCCAGGAACCCCACCCCAAGTGCCGTGTTTACATGGTTCAGGGCGTCCAGGGGCCCTGCGAGTCTCCAGGGCGCTGTCATTTCCCTACTAACCACAGTGCTGGGAATGGTGGCGTCAAAGCCACCAGAGCCTGTCTTCGACCTAACCCAGTGAATCACGATGTCTGAGAGCCAGCTGCTTCTAGAAGCCCCAGCGTTCCCGAGGCCATGATCTCCAAGGCCAGAGCACGGGTTGGTGAGCAGGGACAGTGGGAGGCGGCGGGTGGGTGGATGGGCTTCACCAGGATCATCTGGTGACCGGGGCAGCTGAGGGCATGGTGCTTGGCACCTCCACTCTTTGCACGAATGCAAATGTTATTCTAGGGTCCGCGGGCATCTGGCCGTGACCAGGGCTGGCAGCATGATGCCATTTCTGCTGTGAGTGCCTGGGGTGGGGTGTCCCACTCCACAGACCAGGATCTGGGGTGAGGCAGCCCGGGCACCGCTCCCAGCAGGGGGCCTGTGGGGGATGGAGATCCTCCTCTTGCTACACCTGGGCGTGACCCGAAATGTGTCCTGTAGCACCCCGAGGGGCCCTGTTTCTGGGGCCCCGCCTTGTAGGAAAGAACAAGGACCAGGATGTGGCTTGGCCTCAGGGACGGTGACACACAAAGGATCCGGGGAAGGGGCAGGTTGGTGCCTCCCCAGGAGCCTGGCAGCATCAGCCCTTCTCCCTTGTGACCCCAGAGGGGCAGCAGGACCCAGGGATTCTGTACCAGCCCTCTGCTCGGGGCCAGACCACCTTCCTGCTCTGTGGCCCGTCCGTGGCCTCAGCTCAGCAAACCCCGCAAACGTCCAGGGGCAGGGAGGCAGGCCTCTGCTGAGCACATTTCAAAACCTCATTTTTTTTTGTGTGTGCGCATATTTGTGCATTTGGCCAGATAGCGTAAAGATTGGGCTCTTCTGAAATGTCAGGTGAGAAAAGGGGTCCAGGGCAGGCTTTGAGGTAAACAACTCTGTTCAACCGATCCTGGTGGCACGGAAGCTTCTCGAGCCTCTCTTGGCCTTAACTGCTCAGTCTCAAAGCCCGGGGCAACCCTTGTGAGCCAAGGTGGCTCAGCAATTTGTTTCCATTAGTTCATTAACATTAACAAAATATGACTCCTGCCCATTCAAGACCTCTGGCCACTGCCTAGAGGCTCACTTGTTGGCAGCTGGGGGACAGGCGTCTGGGGCCCTGGCGTCCAGCACGGGTGGGACACGAGGAGCCCAACTGTGACTGGGGCCACCTCCTCCTTCATGTCGGGCCTCATGCTCCCCACCTCTTGCTGCCCCTCCCCCACCCAGACCCTGCTGTGGGCGTCGGGGCCTACCCCTGGGAGGGGACAGTCTCTGGGAGGGGACTGTCCCTGGGAGGGGCCTATCCCCGGGAGGGGACTGTCTCTGGGAGGGGACCCTCCAGCAGGGCCAGAGATGCGCTAGCAGGACTGTTTCCTGCGCAAGTGGGTCCTAACACGGGATTGAGTGAGAAGGGGTGCGGGGAGGGGGGTGAGAAGTAGGGGTGGAGTAGCCCCCCAATGTAGGATGAGGCCAGACGCCCCACACATGCCTGGTCCCCCCCGTAGCTTGGCTTTAGCCTCATTTTGGACCTCTGACCTCAGAACCATAAGGTCATACATTTCCGTTCTTTTAAGCCATGAGGCCTGTGTCTGCGTTACAGCAGGCCCAGGACGCCTCCCCCTGGCAAGCGCGCTCCCGGAGGGCGGGCCTGCCGTCTGGGCCCCCCGAGCCCCAGAGCCCAGCACAGAGCCCAGCAAGTAGGTGGCTCACGGCGTGTGTTTGTGAGCGGGTGAACGAGCGTGCACCCGGCAGCTCACCGTGTCGGCCGCGCGGAGCAACGTCTGTCGGATGCTCGAGGCTCTCCGCCTGCCCTGGCTCCCCCTGGCCCCCGCCTGGCCTCACCGGGGCCCGCCAGCTCCTCCGCAGGCTGCAACCTTAGCAGCCGGGGAGCCGCAGAGGCCGGGGCTGCGCAGCTCACTTGGCGACGCCCCTGCTCATGGACCAGCTTTAATTACACCGTGCGAAAATGCCACCTGAAGCTTGCCTGGAGGGGGTTCCGCCGCCCGAGAGCTGACTCAGACGCAGCGTGAGGACGCAGGGCCTGTCCTGGCCGCAGATTTACCGTGCTTGGGTTCATCCTCTAGAACCTTCCATTGTGGCTAAATGCCCTATAGGACGGGCACCCTGGGAGCTCACCAGCTGCAGCTTCTCCAGAATGCTGGGGCTCAGAGCGGTGGCCTGACTTTGTCCGAGGACACACAGCCAGCGGGCGGTAGAGATTTCTGGCTATCAATTTTTCTGGAAAGTTCTCTGTCTTGGTTACCATTTTAGTCTGGGCTGCGGGAAACCGCAGAGGGGAGGGGAGCCGGCTGAGCAGCTCTGAGGGCTGCCGGAGGCCCAGCCAGCCCTGCTTTCTGGACTCGGCGCCCCGGGGCCCGCCCTCCCAGGCAGCCTGCAGACAGGTGAGACCCACCCCCCTCGGCTACTGTCTCAAAGTTCTAAACTCGCGGCTGGTGGCAAACTTGCCACTAAATTCACAGATGGTCCTGCCCGATCCTGTTAATGAAAATCTCTCACGCAGCTACAAAAACAGACATGATCATCTGTTTTCCAACATTTTGAAAAAAATCTACAGAGGTGTAAGGTGCCACACAAATGAGAATGATTAGCTTGTGCCATCTGTGAAGGAGGGAAAAGGGGAAGCACCGTTCCTGCCTGCTACATGCGCTGTTCCTGGCTCTGGGGACATGGAGAGCTGCCTTGCGGCCTGGAGGAGTGCGGCCAAGGACGTCGCGATCGGTGGCGCTCTTGTGCTCTCCTCTACTCAAGAAAGACACAGCAGCTCTGCCACCTTCTAGAAGAGGCCTGCGGGCTGGCTGGTGTCACACAGGAGCTCACACCCTCCTGGAGGGAGGGGCAGCAGTGCTCTGGGCGCATGGCTTGGGCAGCTGGCCTTTGGTCTGGTGCAAGGGTGGCAGGAGAAGGGGACCGGGGGCCCTGGGATTCTCTGTGAGCTCCACACACTCTCTGTGCCCCAACCACTGGGCAGGTATGTCCTAGGAGTGGTGCCGGCCCAGGCCTGCCTGCCCCGTGTGTGGAGCCTGTGTTCAGAGAGAGAAGGAAGGCTCTGAGGCAGGGACCCATCCAGCTGTCCAGTCCATCTGCAGAAAGACCAACAATTTGCTTTTCAATCAAATCTCCATCACACACTGATGCTTTTGTAAAATACAACAAAAATGAGTTACCAGGAAACGACAGCAGGCAAGACATTGCTGCAAGTTTCCAAAAGCTCACGCTTGATTTCTGTGCGTGTCTGGCCCTGATCAGTACCAAGCAGCTCAGTCCGGGGTCCGACTGCGATCCCACTCTGCGGAGTGCCCACAGCAAAGGCGGCATGCCCACGTGAGGGCTGGGAGAACAGAGCCATGCAGCCAGGGGCAAGAAAAAGGGGCCCTTGGCCACGAGATCCTGGGAGGCTTCCTGAAGGAGGCAAGATTTCAACGAGACCTGAAGGATGGGAAGGGGTAGGTTGCAAACACCCAGGGCATTAGCTCCAGGCAGAGGAGCGTCTTCAAAGGCTGTGCAAAGCCAGAGTGGGAGCTAGGACCAGGGTACCCAGGCAAGGAGCCGGAGGGGCTGTGGGTGCAGGGACAGACAGGCCCCCTGATTGCGGCAGGGCTCTGGGCACTGCTGTCAACCTGGTGGGGATGATGGTGGCTTCAGCCCAGGTGGGGGCGCAGGAAATAGAGCAGTGTCATTCCAACCTGCTGAGGAGGCCAGTGGCCTGAGCTGCTACTGGACTGGGAGAGGGTCAGCTGGGCGGGGAGGGGACACCTGGGTCAGCTCGGTGTTTGGCACGTCTGATTTGGGGTAAAAATCAGCATTCCTGAACACGGATGCAAAAATCTTCAACAAAATATCAGCAAATAAAATCCGACAATACATAAAAAATGTCTGCCATAATTACTAAGTGGGTCTATCCCAGGTGTGCACGGCTGGTTCAGCATCTGAGTCGATGATGTAACCCACTGCATCAACAGACTGAAAAGGAAACTCACAGGGTCACCGTCAACACATGCAGGAGAGCATTTGACAAAATTCAGCACCTGCTCATGATAAAAACTCTCTGTAGACTGGGAATAGGGGTCACATTCTCAACCTGATCAAGACTGTCCACAGAACGGGCGCCTGGGTGGCTCCGTGGGTTAAGCCTCTGCCTTCGGCTCAGGTCATGATCTCAGGGTCCTGGGATCGAGCTCCACATCGGGCTCTCTGCTCAGCGGGGAGCCTGCTTCCCCCTCCCCCCTGCCTGCCCCTCTGCCTGCTTGTGATCACTGTCTGTTAAATAAATAAATAACATCTATAAAAAAAATACTGTCCACAGAAACCGTATAGCTAACATCACACTTCATGGTGAGAAACTCAAAACTTCCTAACTAAGATTAAGGAACTAGACAGGGAGGTCCCCTAAACCACTGCTTCTCAACGACACACATCAAGTCCTTGCTAATGCACTAAGGCAAGAAAACGAAGCAAAAGATATGCTGCTTGGGAAGGAAGAAGTAAGACTGTCTTTGCAAAACCGGGACAAGGGATTATAGCAAAGTTACAGGACACAAGCTTCATACGCAAGAGCTTATTGCTTTCCTATACACCAGCAAGGGACAAGAAGAACGTGAAATTAAGAACGATGCCATTCAATTTAGCACCCTCCAAAATGAAACACTTTAAGTATAGATCTAACAAAACGTACATAAAATCTATATGAGAAAAACTCCAATATGCTGATGAATTAAATCACAGAAGAACAGAATAGATGGACGGATAGTCCATGTTCATGGATAGAAGGACTCGTTATTGTCAAGATGTCAGCTTTTCCCAACTAGGTTCACCACAGTCCCAATAAAAGCCCCAGGAAGCTCTTCTGTGGATATGTACAACCTGATATAAAGTTTACACGGAGGGGCATCTGGGGGGCTCAGTGGATTAAGCCTCTGGCTCTGGCTCAGGTCATGGTCTCAGGGTCCTGGGATCGAGCTCCACATCGGGCTCTCTGCTCAGTGGGGAACCTGCTCCCCCCCACCCCCGCCTGCTTCTGCCTACTTGTGATCTCTTTCTCTCTGTCAAATAAATAAGTAAAATAAAATAAAAAAGTTTACGTGGAGAGGAGGCAGAACAGCTAGCATAGCCACCACGGTAATGGAGAAGAACCAGGTTGGAGGACTGACATTACCCTGACTTCAAACTTGCTAGAAAGCTACATTGATCCAGATGGAGTGGACAGACCCCTCTGGGCAGCACCTGGTGCAAACTCCACTGTCCACCCCTAGTTCAGTCCCCTCATCTGGAGCCGGGTCCCTTCACAAAGCCAGCTTCTGGGCTGGAACCCTGCCCAGGCATCCTCCTGCATAATGTCAGCGGTCACCACAGTGGGACTAAACACAGAAAACGTCCCGGAGCCGAGCTCAGGGCGTGCACAGGGCCTTCTGACATGGGGGCCGAGGTGTTGGGGTGGGGGGACCGAGGGGTATGGGTAGGACCCCCAGAGGAGGCATGACAGCAAAAGAGCATCTCTTCTTGAGCAGTTCCCAAGACCATGCTGGCAGCATATCCTCGGTTGCTCGGTCCTGATTCCACTGACCCACCACGGACAGGGACCAACCCCAGGACAGTGGCCAGTCCTTGTGGACTCTCCACCCACTGAATAGGGCTGCCCTCTGTAGCCACTAGACATATGGCAGAAACGAAAACACGTGACTTCCAAGGCTGGGCCATGGGCATGCTGGGATTTCCACCGTGCTCTCTCTCCTGGGGTCGGTCTGGGAAACAGCCACCATGTTGTGGGGACACTGAAGCAGCCCTGAAGACAGTCCATGTGGCAGGAAACAGGGATCTCATGCCAATGGCCAGCCATGTTGGAAGTGGATCCCTGAGCTATGTCAAGCCCTTGGGACCAGCTTGGCTGCAACCGGATGAGGGATCCTGAGCCAGCACCCAAATAAGCTGCTTCATGGGCTGTGGAACTGTGTGGTGGCCAGTGCTCACCGTTGGAAGCCACCCGATTTGGGGGTGATGTGTTGGGTTATATGGCCACACAGCACTACCCCCGGGGGTGCATGCCATGAGACGGGGTTGCTGGCTGTGAAAGGGTCTCGGGCTCCGAGTGGGAGAGGGTAAGAGCCCACCACTCAGCTTCCATTCTCCTCTGAGATGATGCAAATACTCCCCTCCAGGACCTCTTCTCTCCCACCGCGGCTGCATGCCTCCTCCCTCTGGTCTCCCCATCCCTGCGGGCTGTGCTGTGGGGCCGGCCCGCAGCAGGTCGGAGGCTTCCACAGAACAGCGTGATGAGGTGGTTGGACAAGACCAAGGGTCTCATCCGAGAAAGGCAGCCCCTCCCAGTAGCAATCTAGGGGACAACCAGCCCCTGATATCATCCCTGACAGTCCCAGAGCTGCGGCCTCAAGAAAGCGCAGTACCTTCTGGGCTTCTCCCTTGAAAGCATCTCTACTTAAATAGTTTTCCATTCACATTTAGAGGGAAGTGGGCAGAGCTGGGGGTGCGGGTGCTGTGGGCATCACGGCGAGAGCTGGTGGCCCTAGGCATGGATCTGGCCATTCTGACCTCAGAGGAAGAAGGGGAGTGTCCCTAAGGACAAGCCAGGCAGAGAAGTCCATCCATGCCAGGCAAGCTCAACCCTTTCCCTGACCTCCCCACCTCTCAGGACCACCATGGAGACCAGCCCCTGCACGGACACTAGGGTCTCCTGGAGCCTGGCCCCATTCCTGACTCCCACCATGCATCTTCACAGACTACCTCCTGCAGGCAGGCCACTGGGCACTCACCCACATCCCCATGTTCCCAGTGTTTGGACACAAGTGTAGCCATGACAAACTAACTTATCTGGAAGCTTACCATGGTGGGCAGACCCTTTGACTTACGGTGATACCATTTCAGGTGTAATCCACTGAAAACAATGTGTCCTGGGGAACACATGCCCTCTATCAACCACTAACATCTTAGTGAGAATTAGTTTTGATGATGAATGAAATCATCACTGTGATGCATCTGTACAGTGTCCCAACGCAGCGTCCCAGACAAGGTTAGGACTTTCTATTGCACACAACTCAAATTCACTGGTTTGCCTTCTTTCCAGCTTCCTGTGGACTCAGAATTCCAAGTTTAACTTCTGACTCTCCTGTAGCAAAGGGCTAGGGAGGGGAGGGACCACCCTGCTCACCTGCTCCCGAGGAGTCCCCAGCCGTCGGGAGCATCCCTGTGGACGGGGGCGGAACCAGGGAGCGATGGAGGAGTGCGCTGGGCGCTGCTGGTTTATTCACTGCTGTGATTTCCTCGGGGTGGCCAGCTGAACTGAAGACAGGACGTTTGCAAAAGAGAAGAGACGTTGGGGGAGAACAGTGTGCAGGGGCTCAGAGCGGTGGAGGGGAGCGGTGCACACGGGACGAGGCCGGGGGCCACTGGGGCTCGGGTCTGGAGGTGGGTGCTACGGAGGACACCCCAGACCCGCATCCGGGAGCCCGGTGGTACCTGACCCACAGGGTCTCAGACACAGCCACACCTGTCACCAGAGAGGGGTCCCGCCTCTGCCCTATCCCCCACTCCGCACGCCCACCGACAGAGTGGCAGAAGCAGGTGCCGCCAGGGAAGGCCTCAGCTTCTCCAAGGGAGATGTCCCAGGGGCACAAGGTCTTTTCATTCTTAGTAGGGGTCAGGGAGGTGGGAGGAGGGCTGGCTGGGGCCACGGGGGTCCAGGAGCTGGAAGGCCCCAAGGGTTCTGGAGGCCAGCCTGGGGGTCTCTGGCAGTCGGGGGCTCTGACCAGCTGGCGCTGCCTTCTCCCAGCCTTATCTGTGATGCAAGCTCACAGGCTTCAAAGCAGGTGACATCCGGCATCCCTCTCCCAGGGCCTGGCTGAGGGTCCACGGGGCAGGAGAGTCACACTCACGCAGACTGTGTCTGCTGTCCACAGCCGCAGAGCTGGACACCCAGGGCGTGGGCTCGGCCCGGGCTCTGTCCCCCTCCCGGGGCCACCCCAGCACCCTGAGCAAGCCGCCTGGGCTGATGGGGCTGTCCGAGCGAGGCTGTGGGCGGGTGTGGTTGTGAAGCTCCACAGACGCGACGAAAGGGCCGCTATTTCTGGATCCCGGGGCTGCTCCTGGGGGTGGGGGAGCGCGCAGCCTGGCTCCCTCTCCGCGGGCAGGCGCTTCCCAGGGAAGGCGGACTCTGCCTGGCCCCAGGGCCGCTGGGTTCTGGGCCGCACTGCCTACCACCCTTGCAGGTGGTCACCCAGGGAGGGGGATCACCTCCTGCAGAGCCCCCAGCCCAGCAGGCCCCGCCGCCGGACCACCATCCACTCTGTTTGGGCGGTCCTGACCCCTCCCAGCGCTGAGCTTCAAGAACCCCAGAGGATGTCACCGACCCTTGCCTCGTGTCCCCCCTTTTACGCGGCTATCTTTTCACGACCTATCAGCACAGGATGCTGTGAGTGACAGGGGTGGGGACACCAGCCTGTCCTTCTCTGATATGTTTTCATGTCGCTCTACGTGGTGCTCGGGCCAGGGCTGCGAGAACCGTGCGCGGCCCGCATCTGGGTCAGGATGTCCTTTCTCTCTGGCAAAGGCCCAGGTTCCCGTGACCACCGTCGTGCGGCTCCAGGGTTAGTCAGAGGCCGAGGGCCGAGGTTTCCGTCCGACGCTGAGCCTCACGGCTCACACCCCACCCGCCGGAAGCCTGTTGGCTGAAGCCGAGGGCTCCTGCCGCGTGGCAAGCACAGGGCGTGAAGCCGGCCGCGTGATTCTAAACGTCAGGGCACAGGGCAGTCTGGGGGAGATGATCTGTCCGGCAGATTCAACAACCAGGTCTTCGTCTTCGGAAACCCCCTGCAGGCAGGGCCTGTCTTTCTATCCATCCTTCCTCTCTTGGAGTCTGCTTGTGGCTACGCTTTGATCCTGAGAAACCGTCCCCTTCGTTCTAGCTGTAGAAACGTCCTAGCTGTAGCTACTGTTGCGAGAAGTGGGTCTCTGCGCCTTTTGCCAACTGCCGGGGTTTCCAGCGAGGAGCCTGGGCGGCTGGGCCGGGTCTTTGGGCCCTTCATGGCGCCCCTGGGCTGGGTGGAGCCCCTTCAGGGCACTCAGAGTCCCACGGCAGCCGGCCTGCCTGCCTGCCTCCTTCAAGAGCAGTCTGCCCAGCTCCGCGGATGGGTGCCCGGGCCCCCACGAGGACTGGGCCAGGGGAGGTGGGCCTCCCTCCCTCCCCATCACCCCCAGATGCGAGCCGGTGCGGGCCCTGCGCTGTCCGCCCCACGGGGAGAGGGCGTCTCAAAGCTCAGTGGCCAAGGCAGCGTGGGGGCCGGGGCTGGGGGCTGGGCGCTGGGGCCTTCAAGCGAGGAAGCCACACGGTTTACCAGGGGCTCTGAGCTCTGCACATCCCACGGGGGAAACTCGACACAGTGGGGTATTTGATCTGGCCGTCAGTGATGCAGTTTTTCGTTGTTGACACATATGTGTGCAGAAGAGCTCAGCAAGCCCCTCGCAAATGGAGCCTTCGGGCCATTCTGCAGGCTTCTGCCTAATTTAGAGCCTCACTGAAGCGTCTGCTGTCAGAGAAGAGCAGAGGCGGGCGTGTGAGCCGCTGGGGTGCATGGCCCAGCGCACAGTTGTCCTCCTGCTCTTCACGGCCCGTGCAGGCCTGCGGGGCCCGGAGCACACCCCGCGAGGGTGTCTGGGATGGAGGGTCTCTCCAGAGCAGCGGGGAAAGGACTTGGCTGTGGCTTCTATGAATGGCTGTGGGCCACGGGCACCCAGACTGGTGGAGATGGGGTCGGGGATGTCTCTGAGGGTCCTGCCACGCCACAGGGGCCGCCCCAGGGCCGCACGTAAACCCAAATGCCGAAGCTGGAGCTTAAGGACTGAACGTTCGCAGTGTTGGGGGGGGGGCTGGTCCCACAAACTGGCCGTTCCCCACCATGTCCCCCGCTGGCCTCCTCGGGGCAGGGGCGAATGACCCTCTGCTCCTTTCAGATAATTCGTCCCAGCAGCCCCACGAGCGGATGTGCAGTGAGCCCCGCGGGGCGCCTTCACGGATTGGGAGCGAACGTTTCCCTGTGAGGCCACTTCTCAGAGCTGGCCAGCAAGTGTGGGTGCAGGGAGCAGGCCAGCTTCAGGCAGGCCCACGTGGCCCCGAGGAGGGGAGGCACTTTCGGGTGGCTGAGGTGAGGCCAAGGCAGTGCAGATGAGCGCAGGAGCCTCGGGTGTGTGAGGGGGCCTGGGAGACCCCGCGCATGTCTGGGCCTCGCCATTCACTCCTCTAGGGGTATTCTGGGTCCGTCTGTCACAGAATTCACCCATGAAGGCTCCCAGTCCAATCCAACTTCGCAGCCGGGGGAGATTCTGACCCCCTGGGGACCTCCGGCAGTGTCTGCAGATGTCTTGGGGTCATAAGGTGGGAGAAGAGCCACTCACGACATTTGGGGTCCAGAGGCTAGGGACCCTGCTGACCAGCCTTCAAAGCCTCGAACAACGGACAGGTCCATGGCGGGGACGTCCTGACACTCAGGACCCCAGTCTAGGCTACAGATACCAGATATTGGGAAATTCCACATTCATAGAAACCCAGATTTTCAGCTTGCCAGGAAAATTCAAAAGATCTGGGGACAGGCAGCCCTCTGCATGCAGCCATCAGCCGTGAGATGCGATCACCGCTCTGTGGATGGCCATGCCCATTGCCCTCCTGCCTGCCTCCGGGCTTGACCTCACTGCCCTGAACCCGAGGCTGCTGGATGCCACATGCCCCCGGCCGAGTGTTCAGGGGGCTGTGCCTGGGAGCAGGCTGCGGTCCTCTCGTGAGGACGCACGAGCTGGGTGTCCAAGAAAGTTGGCGGTGCTCTGGAAACAAAGCAGACAGGCATCCCATGCTGCTGGCAGACACGGGGTCCCTTCATTCCAAACCCCGCCAGGAGTAAGGGACCATGCCCCCATGGAGATTCCCGTTGGAAAAAAGACGGGGACCCCATGGGGTTAATATCCCTCCCGGAGCCCATTGAGACCGGGCTCCAAAGCGGCCACACAGGGGAACCAGAGGCTCCAGGACACACTTAAAATGCTTCTGACCCCACGGAAATTAATTTCAGCCACTGACTCCTGATCCCAGCTGTCTAATTTTCTTGCCTCTGATGGGCTGAGCCAAGAGGGCTCACAGCCTGGTTTTGCAAGAAACCTGGAGGACTGGCCCTGGACCCCTCTTTTCTCCTCATCGGTGCCTGAGACCAGGCTTCCCGGAGCTCACAGAGGTGGCTGCCTGCCTGGCTGCTGGCCGAGGCAAGGACGCTCTCCTTCCGTCCCCACCACACACGTCTGCCCTACCCCGCCCTGCTCCTGCCTTTCGACCCTTTCCTTTTATTGGAGAAGTTTAATTGGGAGTTCTAAAAGGTCACAATTAATATTTCCAAATGAAAAATACAAAGTAAAGAGCTCTGAGTAAATACAGTTGAAGTCCAGAGCCCGTCCAGGGTGTTAGAATAAAACAAAAAGGACGAGATCAGGGGGAGGGCGGCCAACCAGGCCCTGGGCTGGTGGGAGGGAAGAGAGTCCCCACCGGCACCTAGAGGAGCTCTACGTAAGGTCCAGAGGGGACACACTTGCTGTCTCGGGTGGACCAGATGGCTGCACGCATGAGCCTAATGGGCTCTTGGCCAGTTCCTGGAGGCACTGGGAGGGGACCCACGGAGAGGACGCAGGGGCTTTGATTGCCCTAACCTCGCTCCTTCCCCACCAATTCGTGGGTATGGACAGATGACACCTTTTTGGGACGAGGTTGGTGTTTTGCAAGGCAGCGCCCTCCTGCCGCCCACAGCTCCCCTGATGGAACTCCCCGCCCCCCCACACCTCCGCCCGCTCAGACCGAAACTGCCTCCCGGTCCCTCGCGATCGAGCGGCCACACTGCCGCCGCCTCCCATGGGGCCAACGCCCGTGTGTTTGCTGACTCCTCCACCCACGAAGGCAGCACCAGCGCCGGGGTCCCCGCGCCCAGAGCGGTGCCTGCGTGC
>ML109296.1:0-25331 GCA_003697995.1 Taxidea taxus jeffersonii | reverse complement strand
AGAGCAGGGGCAGGGTGGGTGGAGGGCAGTGGAGGGCGGGTGCAGGGGGGTGGAGGGGCCCCGGGAGCGGGTGGTGAACGTTATATTATCTCAGTAAAGTATTAACAATATCAAAATGAAGTAGAGGCCACACTAGCAGCTTAACTAATGGGACTGATTTCTGTGTAAGAAGGGACCTGAGCCCCCAACCCCCCCGCCCCCGTGGTCACGAGGTGCCGCGTTCTCTCACTAGAAAACACTTCCATGCTCTGGGCTCACGGTAACCACGGGCCACGTTCCCATTTCTGAAGAACTGCGGGCGTCCTCAGGGGCCCCAAGGTAAATGCTCCTGCCCAGACTTCCCTCTGCTCAGGCTTGGAGGGAGCGAGCATTTCCAGGTCACGGACTTGGGAGCCTAAGAAACCTTAAGTGAGTTTGTTTGCCCCGAGGAGGTCCCCGCCTGCTCCACTGTCAGAACTCTATTTAGGGAGAGTTCTTCTCTGTGCTTAGAACTGTTCCTAGAAATGGCTCCAGGCTTGTTTTGTAGAATCGGAACCGACTCTCTGCCTGCAGGAGGGGGTGCCGTGGGGATGCTCCCGCACCTGTGCGCCTGGAGGCCACGCCCACGTTTCTCGTGGCACCCGCCTGGGGTGGTCCGCCTGGGGACGGTCACCCACAGGGCTCTATTTTAGCGCATCACATCCACAAGGGAAAGACACTGAGCATTGCCTTTTCTGGGACATTTTTCTGGAGGGCGCCCACAGGTCTTGTCAGCCAAGCAGATGTGGGGCGGGCGAGCCCTGAGCTGGGGACCCCGCTCGGCAGCCGACCGACGGCCACCAAATTCGTGAACAGTTTGTGCTGCTCTAGGACTTTCACGGAAATTTGGATTCTTTTAGGAAAAGCTGGCAGGACCCCATTCTCTTGGCAGAAAAATATGTAAAATGATCGGTGCAGATGCCACTGGTCTATTTTCACTGGGAAAAGTCCCACCACCTCGGCTAGTGTGAGAACGGATCTTATTTTTGTCGTCTGTGTTTACTGGAATCTTCAAGAATTGCAAAATGTCCTCTGATAAAGGAGCGGGGTCAGGAAGGAGAAGATTTTCCACCCGAATGTCAAGGCATGTGGGCGCCACCCGGGAGGGGTCCGTGGGCTGCTCTGTCCCATGCTCTGTCCTGCCTGTGGTAACATGTAGGTTCGCGCACCGGGCACTCTCTAGGCTTCTGGGGTGGCTGGGGGTGGGTATGGGACGAAGGTATGGGACCCCTTTGAGGCCTGGGACCTTGGTGCTCTGAGAGGTGCCCCTCTTCGGGACAGTGGAAGGGGGGTCCAGAGGACAGCCGGCCTCGCACCGTCCAGGCTGGAGAGGGGAGCAGATGATGGGGAGCACAGGGCAGGGCTCAGGAGAGTCTGGGCTCAGGTGTCTGGGCCCGACAGAAGAGGCCCCTTTACCAGGAGAGCTCCTGTGTCCTGTGCGTCGTCAAGAGGCAGTCCAGTGAGAGGGCGGAGGACAGATGTCCTGTTCAGTCCCCGTGCTGTGGCCCTTCCTATGCCCGGACAGCTGAAGGTCTGACAGATGAGTGGGCAGACACAGGACGCCGGGACCTCTCCGACCAGCTCCCAAGAAACGACACGAACTAAAAAATACATGAAACCCCCCGTGCTAAGCCCAAGAAGCCGTGGTAGCAGCCGTGGGGGCAGGACGGTGTCCCCGTGAACTGTCCAGAGCCGGCAAGCCCGCAGGGACCGAAGGACGGGGAGCATATTAGCGCGGGTCTGATCCCCCTCCCGGGTGGGGAACGGCTTGTAAAAAACGTGTTGTACGAGAGGGTCTGAGACGCCCCTTCCCCAGCAGCTACACCCCTGGCCCACATGCGTCCTATCCGACCGACTTGGTCTGAATGAGCACGACGGGGGTGCTCAGGGCCACAGGCTGCAGGCTCGCTCTTCCCCTAACTAGAAAGTTCCACCAGGCAGAGCCCCACGGCCACCTCCGGGGGTGTCCCTCCCTGGTGCCCCCCCCACACCCCTCCCAGCAGCCCCTGCCCGCACCAGCAGCACTCCTGACGGTATGCTTTTTTCCAAAATTATACGTTCATTTGTTTGGTGGTTTCTGGAATGTTCTGAGGCTTCAGGGCAGGGCCTCCTCTGGAAGGACCCGATATCTCTGCCTACGGTGGGTGTCACTCCCCCTTGTTAAACAAACCCACGGCCAGGGCACGAACTGCATGGGGCACGAAGTGCGTACCCCACTCTGGCCAACGTCCCCAGACGCCCGCCGGGAAGAGCCCGTCTCTTGGCTGCCTGTCTCCACCGCCCATGGAACCCGGCGGGCACTGTGGGCAGGAGGCGCTGCAGAATCAAGACAGGCTTCTCCTGAGAACAGGGCTGTGAATCAGGGTCGTTTATCAGCGCAGGGCCTGGCTCGGAGCAAGGGGCCCGTGGCTGGGAGCTGGTCCCATGTGCTCAGCCTTCCACAGGCAGATTTATGGTGCGCAAGCAAACACATTTAAATATTTGGTCTGAAGATTAAATTTTATTACAGAAAGTGTATGTTTTGCGACACCGGCAAGGGAGAAGCTACAGGGAAGGTTCAGAAGGGCTGGCCCACCCGCAGAGAACGCTGACGAAGCTCTCCGTGCGGCCGCTCCTCCCGCTGCTGGCGGGCAGGCGTCCGTCCCTCCAGCGGCCACACGCCTCAGGGCACCTGCCCGCTGGCCTCCAGGGTCCCCGGGGCGGGGCAGCAGCGGATGCGTGGGGACAGCTCCAAGAAAGCCAGCACAGGCAGCTCACAGAGGGACAGGAGAGAAGATTTGGCCAGATATGTCTTCCACGTGGCAGGAACGGTCTCGGGCTTGGGCACTTGCTCTTGGACCGCTGTTCCCTCTGCCGTCCTAATGCTACTCCTCTCTACTTTCAACGATCAGGATTTTTAAGACAAACATATGGATCTCAAGATTCATCACACGCCCGGCACCACGCGGCGCGGGACATGCAGCTGTGTGTGCTTTCACATTCCGCACATTTCGACTCAGCGTATAAATTCACACAAACACGTGCCGGGGAGGAAACTGTGTCTTAAAATCATGGAAGTCCCGTTGCCACCCTGAACGGCACGGTGACTTTACACTTGTTCTAATAGACTCGGGTCTGTCATTTCCGTCTTTATAAAGAGATGCTGACTTTTTGGGAAACCAGCCAAGAGAGAACATTCACAATTTGTCCTTTTATCTTTATTCGCTCAATGCACTTTCCTACCGAAGGAGTCACGTGGCAGGCTGGACCAGTGAGCAGCTAATGCCCCTTCTAGTTTATTTGTCTCCGGGCACACGGACCCACCAGGGAAGAACGTTCCCATAACAAACGCCATAAACGTACAAACTTGAGAGGGATACAGTGTTAACACGGATTAGAATCACCTGGAATTGTGCAAGGTTCCTCTTCACAACACCGGAAACATCAGGCATTCACGCCGGGGCTAAAACCCACACTTCTCTCAGCTATTGTTTTATTCTTAATGACACTCTGATGCCTGGTTCTCCCCTTCTTTTCCTTCCATCTCTCCACCCACCTGTCTGTCCGTCCATCCATCCACTGTCCATCCGTCCGTCCGTCTGTCCATCTGTCCATGCGTCCATCTGTCCGTCCATCCATCCACTGTCCATCCGTCCGTCCATCCATCCATCTGTCCATGTGTCCATCTGTCCGTCCATCCATCCACTGTCCATCCGTCCGTCCGTCCATCCATCTGTCCATGCGTCTCTCTGTCCGTCCATCCATCTGTCCATGCGTCCATCTGTCCGTCCATCCATCCACTCTCCATCCGTCCGTCCGTCCATCCATCTGTCCATGCATCTGTCTGTCCATCCATCCATCCACTGTCCATCGTCCGTCCGTCCATCCATCTGTCCATGCGTCCGTCTGTCCGTCCATCCATCCACTGTCCATCTGTCCGTCCATCCATCTGTCCACGCGTCCGTCTGTCCGTCCATCCATCCACTGTCCGTCTGTCCGTCCATCTGTCCATGCGTCCGTCTGTCCGTCCATCCATCCACTGTCCGTCTGTCCGTCCGTCCATCTGTCCATGCGTCCATCTGTCTGTCCGTCCATCCATCCACTGTCCATCGTCCGTCCGTCCATCCATCTGTCCATGCGTCCGTCTGTCCGTCCATCCATCCACTGTCCATCGTCCATCCGTCCATCCATCTGTCCATGCGTCCGTCTGTCCGTCCATCCATCCACTGTCCATCGTCCGTCCGTCCATCCATCTGTCCATGCATCTGTCTGTCTGTCCGTCCGCCCACCCACCTTCTCACACCCACTGGAGGTAAGTGTCGTAAAGGCAGGGAGCTGCCCAGATGTCAGAATGCAGGCAGATGTCCAGTGCTGCCTGTTGGCCAGAAGGACCACCCCCCAGCCCCCCTCCAGCCGCTGAAGCCCACGGGTCCATCTCCGGCCTCTGTGCCCATGTGCTTTCGTGCTCTGCTTCCTCATTTCTTCGGGCCTCCAGGAGTCAGCAACGACGCTGGAGGGACGTGGAGTTTGCGGAGTTGAATTACGGCTGGGCCCTTGAAGTGCCCCGGGAGGGTCAGGTTGGCTTGGGGACTTGCTCAGACCGGGAAGGGCGTTGCGTGGCACTTTTGGAGCACGGGGTTGTGGATGTGACGGACACTTCCCCATTCCACACCCTTTGCCCGGCCCGCGTCTTGCTGGGGCTCAGGCATCCTGGCTTTGCTGCCACATGGGGGCTTGGGGCTCAGACAGCGTTGCTGGGACTGTCCTTGTAATCGGGAGATCTCATGCTGCAGCTGTTCGATAAACACGCCCCAGCACCGAGGCGCACCGAGACAGTCTTGATGTGCCGGACCAGGACGCACGGCCCGACGCCTCAAGGCCGCACATTCTGTGTCCGAAGTGAATGCAAGCAGCCCCGGAGAGGACGTGCTCGCAGGGAGAGGCAGCAGGGAGAGGGGCAGGGACTGGTCTGGGTGCTCCATTCACATGGTGAGCTGACCAGTGAACGGGACGGGTGGCCAGAAACAAAACTGGGATGGGACCCGCAGCACATCGTTTGGGTGGTACCCAACGATCCTGGGGCTCAGTGTGGTCCCAGACCAGCAGCAGCAGCAGCAGCGATCGGTGTGGGGGCAGAATCCAAAGGCCCTAAAGAATGTCAGTGTTCTGACCTCCAACCCTGCAAACAGATCCCGCCCATGGCTGAGGAGACTTTGGGGAGGTGACTGGTTAAGGGCCTTGAGAGGGCAGGATGACCCTGAATTACCAGGTGGCCCAGTGTCATCACAGGTTCTTCCAAGTGGAAGGAGGTCGTGAGGGTCAGAGAGACGTGTGGATGCCGGGATCCGGGGCTTGGAAGTGGAGGGGGGGCCAGGAGCCAAGGACTGTGGTGGCCTCTAGAGCTGGAAGAGGCTGACAACTGCTCTGCCCGGAGCCGCAGAAGGAGCATCGATCTCAGCCCCGGGAGGCCCGCTGTGGACGCCTGACTCCAGCACCGTGAGATGGCCGGGGCTTCATGCGCCTGTCATGATAGCCGCAGACGGCCGACACGCTGGAACCGCTTACGGGGAGAAGTCCCAGGCTGTGGCTAAATCAGAAAGCAGGGATGGCACCCTCAGATCTGCATTCCAGCAAGCCCCAGGGGAGACTGATGGAGCCCGGTGAGGGGCCACGGTTCTAATTCCTCTAAGACAAGGTGACCTTCATGTCCTTTCTCTGTCCCACAGCCCCACGGAGGCGTGGCTGGCCTGATGGTTTAGGCAGGAATGCTGGCCCTCTCTCTTGCTTACCTAAGGTCTGGCCCCTTGGGGGTGGGTGTCGCTGGGGATTTGCAGGCCTGGTCTGTGGCCCCTCCGTGCAGGTTACAGCACACGCCCACGCCCAGTGGACCCTGGGACGTGCAGCCCCTTGTAGCAGGGACACAAACAGATGTCTGACACCTTGGGGTCACTGGTGGTGCATGCAGAGTCGTGGCCCCAAGCTTACGCAGCACAGTATTTCCTACTCAGTCCGCCTGCCCCGACGCACCCGGCATACACCCCCCAAAGACACACGGAGCTGCCCTCTGCCCGCTCCCTAACCAGGACACGGAAGGCATGTTAACTGAGAAACCGTCTGCGGACACGGAGCTTCCTACGGCAGGAGCTCCAGAAGGACCCCATCCCCGGCTGCAGAGGGCACCCCGACTTTCCTAATGCCCTGGAAGCTCTTTTGGGGTCTGTAAACCACAGCCAGCACCTGGTCCGAGCGTGTCCTGGGCTCTCTCTGGGAGGACTTGCATTTTCCTCCCGGCCCCTGCGGGAATCGTGGGCAGTTACCCCATTATCTCGCGGCTCTCTGGGAACGAGGGCCGGGGGAACAACAGTTCCCCCAAGGGCACACACAGTTATGAAGTCCCGAGAATGGTCTAATGCATTTTTGTCACCTTTTGGGTGACGTAAGCCTTATTTTTATGCATGGCAGAGAACCTCAACAATTCACAAAGGGTATTTTGTATGATTTGGACAAAAGAGAAAATTCATACCGAGCCCTGTGAAAAGCTACTTATTCGTGAAGTACTGTCTACAATTTGTAGATAACTCACATCAAATTATGTCTCACATTCGCCTGTGCGTGGCGGAAGGAGGGAGGAAAGGAGTGCGGGAGTGTGGGCGGGTTTCTCCCGGTCGCTGCCGCGTCGTGGATGATATTAGAGGACCCGCGGTCCCTCCCTCCCGTCACGCCGTCAGTCACCGGCTCGCAGAGGCCCAGACTGCGTGGGGATCAGGGAAGCCACTTGACAGGGAACACACTGTTCTTTCTGGAAGGCGACCCACGTGTCTTCCCAAAGCAGTGGGGCCAGACACGGGGGGCAGGAGAGGGAATGCTGTCCCCCCACTCCTCACTTCCCAGGGGACAGGGCCCTGTGCCGAGTCTCCCTGGCAGGGAGGTGACTCCCCTCCCGCCGGCCCCTGGAAGACCTGGGATGAGAAGGAGCCGTCGGAGGAAACCGACGCGGGGCAGGGGCGCGAGGGCCGTTGTGGGCGCCAGGCACCATCCTGTGCGCCACGGGAGGGTGACAGGGGTGCGAGCAGCTATGTCCTATGGTCCCCAGCAGGGATGCATCCAGACCGAGATCCCGGGGGCTTTGAGAGTCTGGGTTCGACCAGCACGTCAGAAACGACACATCAACACGACTTCTGGTGTCCCGACTCTTAGCGGCAGGAGCAGACTGTGCACGGCCGCCTGCCTGTGCTCCCTCTCTGCCTCTTTCCTCCTGGTTTCATGCTCTCTGCCTTCAGGGAGGCCTTGCCCCGGGGTTGGTCTGTTACTACTCCCCACACCTGAGAGAGGTCCCCTGGTGGCGTTTTCCTGCCATCCCTCGTCTTGGTCAGAGGAGGCCCTGACTCAGCTCCATGCAGAACTGGGCACCGGCCTTGACTGCGCCAGGCCCCCCATCACCTGCAGAAGGAGGGGCCTCCAGACCCTGTTTGGCACCAACGTCCCTCAGCCCGGCTAGGCCCACAGCCCTCCCTCAAAGTCCGGGTCAAGGTCTGGTTCTGGCTATGCCACCTGACATCCTGTGTGCCCAGGAGGGGCCATGACCGGGCCAGGATGGGAGGACCTTTCTCCAGCCTCAGGCAGGGTGGGGGTGGCGGGGGACTCCAGGGAGGTGGTGCTGAGCTCCCTGGGGGCCAGCTTGGTGTGGTGCTACAGCTGGGCACCTGCTCACTCTTGTGGCAGCCCTCAAGGGCAGGGTCCTGCCTTCTGTCTCCTTCCTCCCTCTGGCTCTCAGATGGCCACCACACACTGTCCAGTACCCCAGTCATGAGGGAGCTCCTCAGCGTCTTTCCTTCCTGCCCTTTTAGGGTCCCTGGGGCTGCAGACTGCATTGGGCATCTATCCCCCTCACACCGCCCCAGCGCTTCCCTCCCGGCCACAGCACCAGCACCCCCGGCTGCCCCGAACTTGATTGATGATATTCAAACACCTGGGCCCTCCCCACCGCAGGGGCCCTAGCGGCAGTCTGTGATGGGCACGTGTGCCAATAAAACTTTGTTCATAAAAACAGGTGGAGGGCCAGGTTTGGCTTAAGGACGGCAGCGTGCTGACCCTGGCCTAGGGGACTTGGCTGCACTGTGAAGTGGGACAGCCACTGGCCACATATGGCCATGGAGCACTTGGAACATGGCCAGTCTGAGCTGAGCTGAGCAATCAGCATAGAACTAACAAATTAGCATGAGAAAAAAGAATGAAAAGCTTCTCGTTAATAAACTTTTGTATTGGCCACACTTGGAAATGCTATTTTGGGCATATTGGGTTAAATAAAGCATAGATGACAATTAACTTCATTTGCTTATTTTCATTTTTTAATGAAAATGAGCCATGACTCATTTCTTTATAGAGCCCCTACTGGGGTGAGTGCAGTGCTGGATGCTTAAGTGACATGCATGAGGACAGTACCTAGACAGATGTCCTCGCCCTCGGGCCTAGTATGAACCCCTGACTGGGGTCTGTGTGTCTGACTTTGTGAAGGGTGCCATAAAGGAACAGGCCTTTTTCATTCATCTTGAAATCCCAGTTTAGACACAGAGCAGGCCATACACATATAGAGCACTTGGGAGGCTCTAGGATGGACCTTCCTTCCTTCCATCCATCATCCATCATCCACGTACTCAACCGTACACCCATCCATCAATTGTATCCATCATCATCCATCCAGCCATCTATTTATCCACGCACCCATCTATCCATTATCCACTCATTCATCCACTGACCCAGTCACCCAACCATTTATTCACTCATCCATCCATCCATCCATCCACCCACCCGTCCGTCCGTCCGTCCATCCATCCATTCATTCATCTATCCTCATCCATCCATCCATCCACCCACCCGCCCGTCCATCCATCTGTCCATCCATCCACCCACCCGTCCGTTTGTCCATCCATCCATCTATCCATTCTCATCCATCCATCCATCCATCCATCCATCCTTCCATCCATCTATCCATCCATGCCCCGGTCCGTCCATCCATCTATTCATTCATCTATCCTCATCCATCCATCCATCCATCCACCCACCCGCCCGTCCATCCATCTGTCCATCCATCCACCCACCCGTCCGTTTGTCCATCCATCCATCTATCCATTCTCATCCATCCATCCATCCATCCTTCCATCCATCTATCCATCCACGCCCCTGTCCGTCCATCCATCTATTCATTCATCTATCCTCATCCATCCATCCATCCATCCATCCACCCACCCACCCGTCCATCCATCTGTCCATCCATCCACCCATCCTTCCATCCATGCATATACCCATCCCTTTCTACACTGAGTGGAACTGAGCATGACTGTGTGTCAGGGCTTCGTAGGCATCCCTCTGTAATTCTCTGGAGGCAAGGACAACAGCTTACATTTGGATTATCACAGGATTTTAAATCTGAGTCCCTCGTCTTCAGTCCTACTTCTGGAGGCCCCTTGTTTGCTGGAGAGGGTCCCAGAGCTGAGCTGCAGTAAAACCTTACAGGTCCTTCTGTGGCTGACCCTCATCAGTTGTTCCCTTTCTATTGACATCAATCGAGAACAATGTCTCCAGACTTTGCCCACTTTCTTAGTCTTCCCTGACACCCTGGGCCCACCCACTGGGAGTGGTGGAGAAGTCCAGGATTCCTGCCCGGCCACTGGCTTTGCTTTTCCTGAATGGATTCATCGGCCTCCAATACCAAAGCAAGGGTTTTCTAGCTTTTCTTGGATAAACGTTCTCGACGGTTCCCCCCTTCTGGTAATAGTTCCTTGTCGTGCAGGGAACCAGCCCTTCCCTCTCCTGGCCCACTTCCTCACCCATAGCTCCGAGGGGGCACAGGATCCTGCCCTGACCCCATTGCCCAGGTGGTCCTGACCCAGCTCAGGGATGGATGCAGCACTGAGGCCGAGTCAGGGACAGGCGTTCCCGCTGTTCTGGATTACAGAGGAAAGGAAAAAGCCTGTCTCGATACTGACAGCGTCCCTCCCGAACTGTAAGGACGGAAGCCAGGAGGGTGGGAAGCAGCCTGGGTGGGGAGCTGCAAGGGGACAGAGGTTATAGGGAGGGAAGCCGCGAGCTTCTGGAGGTGCCATCTGGACACGAGCCAGCCCTTCCTGCAGCCGGGTCCCCCCGATGCTGCTGGGGAGTCTCGCGGTTAGTTTCTTTGAGCTGCTTTACTGCCTGTGGTAGAGAAGCCCTCCTCCCTGCCAGTGCTACGTTCTGCAGCCATGTGCCCCTCACGGCCATGCGGTCAGCTCCTCCTAGAAGAGGCTCTGATGCTAGGTGGGTGGGCAGGGTCTCCCTGAGCAACCCTACGCTGAGTGGCGCTGGCCTCTCCAGGTGACCGGCTCGGGCCCCTCTGCCAAGATGCACCCGGGGCCTTGCCGGAGTGGGGACTGGGCGCCCCTCTTCTGTGGCTTGAGCCGTGTCCTGCACGGATTTGTACATTTTATTTATACTAAAATGTCACATCCATCCTACAGCAGGCTCTTATAAACACAGCTGCCAGAAGTTATTTTCATTAAAGCCTTTTGTGGCTGAGTGGGGGAGGCGAGAGAGGGAGGATACTCTTGGCCATGCAAAAGGAAGGGCATTTAATGGGAAAATGATCACTTTGGCTAGCAGTAGATTCGAATTCTGGGAACATGATGCATAGGGTAACTTTCTGGGCAGGAGTGGGGGGAGATCTGGGGCATCTGCTCTGGGCTTTCTCACTGCTCGTCAATTCCTCTGGGCTCGAGGAGCACAGGACATTCTAGTTCAGTGGAATCTACACCCCATTCTCCTGCTAGAACCCTCAGCGGCTCCCAGCGTCTTCAAGTAAACCCACAGTTCGCACCCTGGCCTCCGGGGCCTGCTGCGTCCTGTGGCTCAAGTGTGATTCTTGCTGACCCTCCCGTGTCACCACCCAGACCTCGCAGCAAGGGGACACGCCAGGCCTCGTCCTGTACCGGGCCTTTGCACTCGCTGTGCCTTCTGCGTGAGCTGCCAGCTCGGCAGTGAGCCACACGACCGGCTCATTCTCTGCTCTCCGGCCACACGTCCCGGGGAGGCCTGTCCCAGCGCTGCGGTCAGGGGATGTCTCCGTGCTCACTCCGTGTTGCCCGAGAACGTGAGCTCCAGGAGGCAAGGCCTGCGGCAGGTGTGTAATCACTACCTGAGAATGAAGGAATGGCCCGCCCAAACCTGCTGCTGGTTCTGGGGAGCACAGGGCAGCCCTGGGTCTCGCAGGACAGGGGTCCCCCTAGAACGCCTCCATGGCTTCCCAGCGTGGCCCTGGGAGCAGGCTGGGGAGAGGGGCTGGCAAGCAGCGCTGACGAGTCCATGAGGGGCTGCAGGTGGCCGGTCCCGGGTGGGCCTCCCTGTCCGTAGGCGCATGTAATAAGGATCAGGCTCTCCCTGAGTCCTTTACTTTCTCTCTGGAAGGGGTCTAGTGAGGGCCGAGTCGGCTTGGAGACCAGCCTCCTCCCGGGACTACTGAAGGAGGCGGCGGAGGCTTCTTCAAAGCCCCGGGTTCTAATCGCAGCAGCGACCAGGCCCCTCTGACCTCCAGCCTTTCCCCCGCGGGGTGAGAGATCACACACGGCCTTGGGGGCGCTTCCCCTGAACGTGGCGGCCCCAGGAGGCCCTAACATGATTGCACGCCGCAGGCCATGCGTGTGCTGGGCTAGAGCCTGGCCTCCTGACAACCTCGGGGAGGGGGGGCACGCCCCACTCGGTGCTTCTGCTTCCAGAACCCAAAGGTTCACCCTACTTCCCACGGCCCCTTTCAGAGGACCACGTACTTTTCTTTCCAGGCTAGTGCATCGTCTGAAATCCCCACGCCGGTACACGTGTGTGTGGGGTCGTGCTGTCGACACCGGGACACACACACATCGATAGTGTGCGGCCATTTGCACACTCACGCTGACCGAGGCTCTTTCTCCGCATGCACAGCCCCCCCCAGCAGAGACGCTTGGCTTCCCCGGGATGACATCCACCCGATGACCTGGAGAAGATAGGACCGTTCTTGTCTCAGCGTCGGAGAATGTAGAGCTACGGCCCCAGGAAGGCGGCTCAGCTCAGCGTGAAGCTGATGAGTGGTCTGGCAGGCGATGGAGAGGGGCCCTGGAGGCAGGCCCCTGACAGCACACTGGGCGTGCAGCAGCCCCGCCGGGGCATCCCTCCCTGTCCCGCTCCCCCCAGTCCTGCCCGTGCTCTCCCTCCGGAGATGTGCGCTCTCCTCCCACGCCCCTTCCCACACGCTCTTTGGAGCACCTGCTCGACCAGCAAACATGCTCAGGGCCGGGGGCTGAGGTGCGGTCACCTCACAGTCACCGTGAGGTCAGCGGGCTGAGAGCAAGGGTGCGGGGATGTGGAGTCAGTCCCGCGTCTCCTATGACCCCCCCCCCCCCCGGACCATGTCCCCCAGCTGCTGTGGCGGCCAACCCGTACTCTGTCCCCTCACAGTACAAACATGATCGCCTCTGCCTCTGAGGGCAGACTCGAGTTTCTCGGGGCCCGTGGGATGAGGCCCCAGGGTGCACTGGTGGTGGCCACAGCTGCTCAGGTAGTTAACCTCCTTAGGATGGATGTCAGGCCGGTCCATGAAGCAGCCCCCAGCTCCCAGCCCGTGGTCCTCGATGGGGCACCAACCTCTGGGGACAAAGTGCCACGGAGGCTACCCACTTTCTGGCAGAGTGGACCTAGGAGGATGGGAGCAGTCACCCTGCCTGGAGGCTGGCTAGCCACGCAAGGTTAGGATAGGGCTTCTGGTTCCCGTCTGCCCGGCTCGGGAAAACACACATGGTACCCGGGCTCTAGCAACCGGCCTTCCAGCATGGACCTCAAGATGTGGCCACTGGGGTCCCCTCCCTCCCGCCACTGGCATGGTCTGTGCTCCCCATTGTCCGCTGAGACCAAGCAGACCCTCCAGGGAAGCTGGGCTGCGTCCGCGTCGGAGGGCTGGGCGAGCCACACGGAGCCGTCTCCAGCCTGACAGCAGGCGCTCAAAGGTCAGAGATAAATCTGGTGTGATGGGACGCGGGTGCACCATCCAACAGCTCAGCCACCCTCGGCTCCATGCGCCCGTCAAAGACGAATAAACCGGAGCCTGCCAGGGCACGCCCGCCCACTCCCCGGTCACCTGAAGTACTGCTGGCTAGACTTTCCCAGCCCCCCAAGCCCTTGGAACGCACACTTCGGGGGCGTTTATCACTCAGTACACGGGCCCAACAGGGGTCCCGCATCTCGGAGGAGGCGGAGGCAGGAGCAGGGTAGGGACCTGCTGTCCGGACGTGCACAAGGGGACCCCATGGGGAAACCGCCCGGCCTACGTGCAAACCCGCAGCGGGAAATCCAGGCTGCTTTGTGTTTTCCTCTTTGGCATCGTTTCGCTGGTCACAGATTGAAGAGTTGTGTGTGCCGCTTCGGGGGGGGGGCCTTACAGTTCCGGCGAGGCTAGCGAGGGGCAGGGACAGCCGGCTACGGGGTGCTGCTGGGTGGGCGAGCCATGGCCACCACAAACCCGCGGGGACGGCGCTTGCCGTCTCCTTTAGGACATGCGACTGAGATGTTTCTACCAACTCACAGAGCGTGTGCTCTCCAGGCCCTCCCACGCGCTCACCCCAGCGCTTGGCCGGCCAGGACTGTGCCGATGGCACCATGCTCCCGACACGCGGGCGAGTAGCCACCCCCAGTGGCAGAGTCTCTGCCCGGGGTCTCCGTCTCTCAGCAATCAGAGACCTTATTTACTCAACCCCAGACTGAGGGGCTGTCAGAAATAATCCCAATTACCGAGCTTATTTTTTGTGTAGCACTTTTGTTCAGAGGCGATGACGACTGTTAACTTCAAGAAACTTCATTTGCTTCACACTGTTGTTGTCTTCACACCGAGCTCGGAGGAGGAGTCTTCACTGCCCAATGCAGGACTCGGGGTTTCCACAAAACGATTCTGAACCTGCGGTGTCCGCTGGTTCTGCGGCGGGCAGTACCCTCCGGGATAAAGGAGCGGGAGCCGGGCCGAGGCAGAGACAGCCTGGCCTCTGGGGACCTCACGGACGGAACCGAGGGGGCCCTTTCCTGTCTGCGCACCAGGGTGGATCCCGGCCTGGGCGCCTCGCGCGGGGCTGTAGGAGTCGGATGCACAGCCTGAGCTCTGGTTTCCTGCCCGACGCAGCTTGGGGTCCAGCCACTCTCCACCTCCCCAGGCTGTTTATGAGGACGCCTGGGGCCGTGTGTTTCACAAGCTTGCTGGGGGGGGTGCGCAGGCACGTGACATTCAGCCAGCACGGGCGGCAGGTCAGCTCCCCCTGTGGGCTGGGCTAGGGTTTCTGGCTCCCCCCCTCCCCCCACCATGCCCAGGCCTAGAGGTCCCCCGGCCACTCTTGTCCAGCTCCAGACTCAGAGCAAACGGAACACGCACCTGGGATCACACTACGGCTAAAATACTACGGCACGAAGGAGCACAGCTCGGGGAGGAGGGCCCTGCTCTTCCCCCGGGGGTTCTTGGGGTCAGTTCATGGCATCTGGGTGGGGAGGGCATCCCCACTGGCTTGAGGCCCCGTGCTGCTGCGGGGGAGAAGCCACATGTTCAGGATGTCCGCTCTGGCTCCAGATGGGCCCCTGCTTGCCCCAGGACAACACCCCTCCTGCCCCCGCCAGTTCCGGGGTGCCCCCCACTAGCACTCCAGGTCTCCATCCTGCCTCATCCCAGGCATGGTGCACCCTGTGGTCTGTGCTCTCACAGCCTCGGTTCCCAGAGAGGGTTGGGGGGGCCGGGACTTCCTGGGTCAGCCGTCACCCTGCAGAGCATTGTCCTGGCTGGTGAGTTGGGGGAGCCCCGTGGAGCAGGTAGGGCTGGTGTGGGTACTAGATTGCTGGATGGAGGCTCTGGGAGAGTGCGGGCTGGCCTCTCGGGGACCCGTGGGCAGGGTGGGGCTTCCCTGGCATAAGTGACCCCGTTGTCCCGAGACGGCGTCCCTCTGGCATGGTGTGCCCTGCAGGGGACTCTGGGGGGAGGTAGCATGGATGCCGCTGGGCACAGACCGGCGGGCACAGGACAGAGACAGCACGTGGGCAGCAGTGTGGCCAGAAGACCCAGGGCAGGAGTGATCTGTTTGATCCTGTGTTCGGCAGCACATGGGGCGCCTGGATGCTCAGCCAGCACACGGGGGGCAGGGGAAGAGCCCCTGCCTGTCCTGACCCTGCCCTCCGAGCGGCCGGCGGCTCTGGACGTCCCTCCGGCCTCCCCATCTCCAGAGACGGCAGCCTCATCCAAGCCGCCACCGGCTCCCGCCTGCAGGACGGCCAGTCTCCCCGCCGGCCTCCCGGGGGGCCAGGACAGCCCGCTACAGGCAGCCCCGGTCAGGTGGCACCAGCGGCGTCCCCACGTGCTCCAGAAACAGTCAGCCCACCGCCAGACCGCCGCTGGACCCGTCGGCCTCTGCTGGCCGCGCTCCCCGCCCGCGGCAGCCGCTCCTCCAGCCAGCCTGGCACTCCGCCTCTCCGTTTCCGTTTCCGTGCGGCTCCCCTGTTAGCTTTCGGGGCGCTGTCCCCTCCTGGGAGAGGCCGCCCCAACCCCCCCACCCCTGTGCGCCGCATGCCCGGTGCGTGGAACTCCGTTTCCTCCCCACTTGGGCTCGTCGTGGGTGCCATCGTGCGGACGCTCGCTCCCTGGGGATGGAACCCACCACTCAACACCCACCCTGTGCATCGGGGGCGGGGATGGCATTCGTGCCCCTTCTCTCGAGTATGCATCCTAGTGGGGAAGCCGCTGTCCATCTATGCTGCCTGTGCGGGTACATGGAGCCTCGGGGGCACGTGGGGATGAGTCGGGGACAGGGTTCCCCTGCAGGCTGGATGGCAGCAGGCTTCCTAGAGGAGGAGGACGGTAGGGCCCTGAAGGATGGGCTGAATCCCTAGATAGAGGTGTTCCCACCTGAACGTGGACCATGGAGAGGAGGCCTGAGGGGCTGCCTGAGCGTGGGACCCCAAGACACTCCCCGGGGTCCAGAGGCACTCCGGGATGGCCCCTGGAGGATGCGAGCACGCTTTCATCGTGACACGGCCCCCCTCCCTCTGAGTTAACCTAGTGGCTGCACAGACGTTCTGCACGGGAGAGGCAGCCTGTCCCCTCCTCGGGCCCCGCTTGACCAGCCCCAGGCCCGCCTGTGCACACTTCGTCCGGACCCTGCCCCAGGCCCCTCCGGGTGCACTGCCCCACACCATGCTGGCTTCTTTCCCGGGGCCTCCTGGCAGCCCCACGGCTGCCTCTACTCGGAGAGGCGGAGCTGCACGCGAGCCTGGGAATGTTGACAACAGATCGTTTCATAATTAATTGAATAGCACAGCCTGGACATTTTCAATCACCTGCTGACAGGAGTGACTTTGTGCAGCTCTCGGACGCAGTGGCGAGCTCTGAAAGGTTCCCAGGACACGCCTTAACCACCAGTCATTTCCACGCGATCGAAACATGCAGTTTGAATCAGGTCTGATTTGGAAGAACTCTTGTTTTCAAAACTTCCCGAAAGACGGGTGACAAGAAATTCCAGGGTGGAAGACACCCGGGCAGCCGGGTCAGTGTGCACCTTGGAGCCTGTGGGACCTCCTCTCGCGGATGGCATGTGGCACGGTGGCCTGGGGCTGGGGTCAGTGGCGTGCCGGTCGCCGGTCAGCCTCCTGCGGGGCCCACCACCCCGGAGCTAGAGGACTCACTCGGAGGCGGTGCCCCTGACCCAGCGGAAGCCCCACCTCCGTACTGTCCTGAGGACTCACGGGAACACAGGCGGCCGTGGGAATTTCTCGAAAGATTTCCTGACCCCTCTGACGACTTGGTATTTTTTTCTACCACCCTTAGCACTTTCCCGAGTTAAAACACCCATGACCACCCGCTTGCTATTTTTCTGAAACTGACTCACTTTGTTACTGTCTACGCAGGCCGCCCAACACATATGTGTGCACATGCGTGTCTACACAGTCTGCGTGTCTACAGGTGCCTGTGCACGCGCAGACATTGTAGACGCCGTGCTGGGCGGAGAGTGCTTGGAGAAGGAGGGGTTCACATCAGAGCTCCGGGGACAGACCTCGGCTGGAATTCCACTCTGCAGATTTTCTGCTGTGTGACCTTGGTGAAGTTACTTAACCCGTCTGGGCCTCCGTGTCGTTGTGACGTGGAGGTAAGAAGCCCTGGGTCATGGAGTGACGGGAGTACACGAGTTTGTCCCCAAGGGGCTCCGAGCAGCGTGTGGCAGAGAGGAAGGACGGAAAGGAAGACGACAGTGCTGTGGTTATCCCAACCGCTGCCGTCACTCTCGGCGGGCAGGAGATCCACGCCGGAGGCCCCGTCTTGCTGCACGCGAGCAAGCAAGGAGAGGCTCCACGGACACATTTGCTGACAACGGACATTTTCTCCTTGAGGTTGTCAGAGGCTTAAACAGCAAGCGATTTCTTCCCAGTGTGATTCAGCTTTTTAACGCACTGTCCTTGTGTTGCCGTGCTCCCCCCGGCCCCCCCAGGTCCTTTTCTCTGCTAGGAAAGCAAGGGGCATCTGCCTGGAGGCAGAGGGCAGGGTGGTGGGTCCAAACTTCTGGATCCTTGAGCTCCTCACAATGGACGCTCCTGCGACAGTCTGCAAACACCTGCTCTGGGGGAGGGGGGCGGGGGGGGAGGGGAGAGGCTGGGACCCCGCCCAGGCGAGGTGCCTGCGGTCTCAACCCCTCTTTGCTGCGTGGGGCTCGCGTTCTAAGCCCTCATGGCAGATCTGGGAGCTGGTGGGTGGGGATTTTGCCTCCAGATGATAATTCTCGGAGTGGCCAGAGTCCCTGGACTCAGGCGCCCCTGCCTGGGGCACATACAGCCAAGTCCCCGACAGGACAGCCGTGGCAGGTGGGAGATGCCACCACCTCGCTGTCATCAGGGTCTGGCTTCCAGAGGGCTCGGGTGCTCCGGGGGAGCTCCACACCCTGGGCCCAGAGGACCACAGCCTCTCCCAAGCCCTGGGACAAAGGCTGCCTGGCCTGGAGACAGACGGCTCAAGACTCAAGGTCTTTTATTTAAGTTCTCTAATGGCTGCTTTCCATGCCTGTGTTCAGGGGATCTGCAGCCAAGCATGCGGAAGGAAACAAATTAAAACGGCCCCGCACTGAGCAGGCGCCTCCTGCATGAAACATCAAAGCAGCCCTGGGTGGGAGGCGGGTGCTGTTTTATTTATGCTGAGGCCCCTCTTATAGGCTCGGAGAAATGTGCAGGCGTGGGCGTCCCCCCGCCTGTGCACCCGCTGGGCCCTGCACGGGGCCCTCTGCTCTTCCCACGCTGGTGGAGGCGACGGTACAGGCTCCCCTCCTGGGAGCTGCTCAGGCCCCCGTGGACGGGCTGTCACAGGAGGGACGGCGGGGGAGGAAGAGGTGTAACGGGCATGCTGAGCACCTCTGCTAAGTACTCAGGCCCCGGAAGTATGAAGTACTGAGCCCCTCTGCTAAGTACTCAGGCACCAGAGTGTGAAGTACTGAGCACCTCTGCTAAGTACTCAGGCCCCGGAAGTATGAAGTACTGAGCCCCTCTGCTAAGTACTCAGACACCAGAGTGTGAAGTACTGAGCACCTCTGCTAAGTACTCAGGCACCGGAAGTGTGAAGTACTGGGCACCTCTGCTAGGTACTCAGGCCCCGGAAGTATGAAGTACTGAGCCCCTCTGCTAAGTACTCAGGCCCCGGAAGTATGAAGTACTGAGCCCCTCTGCTAAGTACTCAGGCACCAGAGTGTGAAGTACTGAGCACCTCTGCTAAGTACTCAGGCACCGGAAGTGTGAAGTACTGGGCACCTCTGCTAAGTACTCAGGCACCAGAGTGTGAAGTACTGAGCACCTCTGCTCAGTACCCAGGCACTGGAAGTGTGAAGTACTGAGCACCTCTGCTAAGTACCCAGGCACCGGAAGTGTGAAGTACTGAGCACCTCTGCTAAGTACTCAGGCCCCGGAAGTATGAAGTACTGAGCCCCTCTGCTAAGTACTCAGGCCCCGGAAGTATGAAGTACTGAGCCCCTCTGCTAAGTACTCAGGCACCAGAGTGTGAAGTACTGAGCACCTCTGCTAAGTACTCAGGCACCGGAAGTGTGAAGTACTGGGCACCTCTGCTAAGTACTCAGGCCCCAGAGTGTGAAGTACTGAGCACCTCTGCTCAGTACCCAGGCACTGGAAGTGCAAAGTACTGAGCACCTCTGCTAAGTACCCAGGCCCCGGAGTGTGAAGTACTGAGCACCTCTGCTAAGTACCCAGGCACCGGAAGTGTGAAGTACTGAGCACCTCTGCTAAGTACTCAGGCCCCGGAAGTATGAAGTACTGGGCACCTCTGCTAAGTACTCAGGCCCTGGAAGTATGAAGTCACTGAAGCCACAGGCCACGAGACCCGCTGGGCCCTGCCCCCTCCCCTGCTTCCCCAGGGCTTTAGATGTAAACCCTGATTCTTAAATGCCGCCACTAGTTAAAAAAACAACTCTGCCAGGCAAGCGAGTTACTGGTTGCTACTAAAATTTTGGACAGTTTTCTGTGAAACCAGTCAAGACTGAGAAAATAGAAGATCGCATTTTCGCTTCATTCATTCCTTGTCTGATCTGCGTCTCTGCCCTACGGGCTCTTTTCCTTCATTGTGAGGAACCTGCAAGGCAGGTCTCCTGGAAACAGGCTCTCCCAGTTCTGTGTGTCTGAGAATGTCTTTATTTTCCTTCACTTTTGGAGGATGCCTTTGCTGGATACAGAATTCTAGGGGGTGGGATTTTCCTCTCGACCCTCCCCTGCTGGCCTGGCCCCCATCACTCTCATCTCCTCTTATCCTCCCTCCTCTGTCCTGAAGATGCTGATTTTCTCTTCACGGCTCCTCTGTTGCTCCTGTTTCCTCTCCCGCCTCCACCGCCCCCTGCGCGGAACCGGCACTCAGAGTGAGAGGCGCCCCTTGCTCTTAACGACTCGTGGCGCAGGGTCTGCCTCGATGCTGGCGGGACTGCATCCTCCCAGCTGCGAGCTGAGCCCTGTGCCGGGAGCCTCCTCGCGAATCACATCTCTAACTTTTCACAGCCGCAAACGGTCCCTGCTTCTCAAGAGGGTGGTTCTCAAAGCCTCGGGTCGAGACCAGCAGCGGCCCCGGGAGCTTGTCACGTGTCCATTTCTGAACCCTGCCGGCTCCGAGGCTCGTGGGCCGCCGGGCGTCTCTCCCGTTGACCCGCCCGCAGTCTGCCGCACGGCCGCGCGCCGCCACAGCCGCCCAGGAGCTCGTCAGCACGGCTGTTAGAGTTCCCTTCTTCTGCCGGCTTGGATTTACCACTATTGACTTTTGGTCTACCCCAAATCCCACGCAGTGCCCTGGTTCACCGCAAGGTGAGCGCTGTGTTTATATCATTCGGCATTCTGCCAATATTTTCATCTTGAGGCCCTCTGATCAACGTTCCTTTGGCAAAACACAGAATGCCGAGGGACCGAGCCAGAAGCAAGGCAAGGACGTCATTCTGTGGTTCCTGCTCGAGAGCGGCTTCTGTTTTCCTTTGTCCATGACCTTGTACAAGTGATGGAAACCTCTGCCCTACATTTCCCTAAAATCCGGGAAACTGGAAATCGTCTTATCTGCCTCATCAGAGGTGCTAGAGAAGGGCTTTTTGATAAGCAGGAAACCGGTCATAAAACCAATGGTGGAAGACGGGCACTCGGGCTGCTTGAAAACCGTCTTGTGGACTTATCTGAAGACCGTAAGCCCCAGAAATCTCTCAGAAACACACCCACAGAAAGCGCGCTGGCGGAGACTGTTGAAGCGGCCTGTGTGGGGAGCAGAGCCTGCTTCTTGATAAGCCAGAGCCGGGTTCTCACCGACCCCGTGCCGCCAGGAGTGAGGGTTTCTGCCTGAACCCCTTCACAGGGTCGGATAGAGAACCCCGAGCCCTGGAGTCAGAGGCACAGACGCTCCCCCTACGGGGCCTGTGCATGGAGGGTCCCCGCAGGAAACCTTGAATGGGAGACCCCGGCCCCGTCAGATCCATGCAGACCTTTGTCAGGCTCTGCTCTGGCCAGAGAACGTTCTAGGTGTGGGGATGTCTCCATGGTGGCCTTAGCCAGGTGCTTGGGGTGGGGGCTGCAGGGTCCCCGGAGCCCTCAGAGGTCGAGGCTGGAGAAATGTACCGGCACAGAGGCCCAGCCACGGTCAGAGGAACCCGCTCCCCGCGCCCGCCCGTCACCCTCTGCCCGGCCTGACACCATTCCTGAAGCCACGGCTGCCCCACCCTCCAGCCCGCTGTGGGAGCCTCGTCCTGGGAGCAGGTCAGAGGGCAGGCGGGGGCCGACTCCAGCAAGTCCTTCCCTCGTCTGTGTGCCCCCCGCCCCAGCAGGTGTTCTCCACCGCGTCGGGCCAGGGCTCCGAGCGCACACTCCTCCGGGCGACCTGCCTTCAGGGCGGCTTTCCCGTCTTCTGTGACCGTCCGCGAGGGTGACGCTGCGTCCTCGTCTCTCCACGCACCCACGGCAGGCTCACCGCGAAGCTGCGTCTTGCCGTCCTCGGGGCCTGGGGGCTCTTCCTCTGCCGACTGCGCTCACCTGGGTCGAGCCGCGCACTCAGTGTGCACCGGGGACCGCGCTGGGTGCCCAAGCCCCGGGGACCTGTGCTCGCTGTCCGTCGAGACACACCGGTGTCCAGGACAGAGCCTGGCGCCTGATGGAGCGAGTCGGCGAGAGAGCGAGTGAGCGGCCGGGCTCCACCTTCACAGCGGACACGCTAAGAACAGGCCGGGCGCCTCAGGACGCGGCCGCGATCTGCTGGGCCGGGGGTGTTCCCTCATGTGGATGCTGCGCCAGCGGGATGCGGCCTGTCCTCCCGAGTCAGGGGGATGTGCCCCTGCTCGAGGAGGCCAGGCGGTGCTGGGGCAGCAGTCGTGTCTCTGAACTGGGTCCCATCGGCCATTCATTCTCCAAAAGGCCCACACGAGGGTCATGTGTGCGCGTACTTTTCAAACTGGCCGAGCGCACGCACACATCTCCTGTTACAGAAGGAACGTGTGTACTAAGCAATGAAGGGCACAGCCAACCGGGAAGCAGACCAACCCCTGCTAGTTTCCCCGTTGGCTTCCCACCCTTCTCTGCGCCAACGTGCACGCGCCTCCACACCTGTATACGCACGGGGCCGCATGCAACCACAGACGTAGTTGCCCAGTCTTGCCCAGGCCAAATGCCAGTCACGAAACACGGTTAGATTAGGGTGTCCCCATAATTGTGCATTTAGTGACTTCACGGGGTCTAATTTATAGCGTGGACAAAGACACATGGTTTTCTAAGGAACCAAGCGCCTTGCCTTGGACGGGCAGCGCGGTCCGCCGGCAGCGAGCGAGCCCGCTCACCCGTGTGCGCTTCGACGTGCAGGAACGCGGACGGGGGAGCTACGGGAAGTGGGAGCAATTCTGTGCGGAGACTGGGGTTATGGGCGACTTTGCTTCTTTTCCGCGTTTTCTACCTCTTTCCACCATGAATGTATATTAGCTCCTCTGAAAAGGCTGGGAAGATGCTGACACTGACCTGAGCCCCCCCTGACCCCGCTCTCCCTCCCTCCTGAGACCACGGCTGTGGCCCCTCCTACCCAGCGACACAAAGCACGTGCCAGACCAGCTGTGTGTGCCCCCAGCGCCCGCCGCTCTCCTTCCGGGGGCCCCTCTGCACGGAGCATCATCTAAGCAACAGTAACAGGGGCCTGCCTTCACCTCCGGAGCTGAGGTCTGTGCCCTGGGCACACGGCGCTCTGCACATCTACCACCGGCAACCTTGAAGCTGAGGGACTCAATGGAAAAACTCACCGTTTTCTACAATTGTGCTTAAGACTAACGAAACAGAGAAAACCCCGGAAACAGTACTCAGATCACTAAATCACTGGAAAATAAATGAGCACAGATTAAAAACAAAATGGAGCACGCTTTCATGTAGAGAAGGGAAGGTTGGCGGTTTTCCCCAGCAGCAGGGTTGACAAGATGGCCTTTGGCTCACCCGCGAGGTGGGGTGGCCTGGCCAAGGTCACGGGGCTCTTAAGCATGCGGCCAGACATCTGGCACAGATGTGGATCTGAACCCACACACCCTTTGGAGTGCCACGGCCCCGTGAGGGACTGACTGTACGCAGGGCTCTCCTGATAAGTAAGTTGCTGGTCATCAGGGACGTGGTGGGGGAGTCCCACGAGGGAATCATGGGGACAGGACAGCCTCTTCTGCTCTCAGGAGGCTCTGCATTCTCCACACAGTCTGGGACACTTGCCTTTGGGGGACCCACGCAAGACGCAAACCTCTACTAGGGAAAGGCCTGCTGACTGTCCCCAGAGGCCAAGACCCTACTGTCAGAAGCGACGGTCACAGCACACGTAACTCGAAGTCACTCACAAGGGAAGAACCAAGTGTCCCTGTGCTTCGTGTGACTGGTTTTAAAGCCTCCCTCGTGAAGGCATCAGGGTAGCCGTGGGTAGGAATAAACGTGAGGACCACTGGAATGTAATTACGCGACGACCTATGTGTGCATGGGTTGATGAAACCCTTGCCACGGCCTAAATGAAACGCATTTCACACCAGTGAGAGAGGCTGAGCTAATTGGTAGCTCCTGGAAAAACTAACAAAGAACTACTTGTTCCGAATTAGCAGCACCGGAGACCTGTAATTATTGTTACCTTTGAGTATGGAAATAAATCGCCTAAAATACAGTGTAAACACAGCATACAGGGGCTTGTGCGCCGACACGAGAACGTCTTATTCCGGACTGCGTCCCGTGGCTTAGTACAGCGCCCGCCGTGTAGTAGGTGCTCAGTTAGTATTTCTGGGGGAGAAAAAGCTGACATTAATTGCAGAAACACAGCATCCACTCGGCAAGCATACGCCGCATTTCCTGGCCGCTGACTACGCGACGCATCCCGGTCAGCTTTAGGACTTCAGCTGTAAGGCAAACGCAGCCCCTGTGCTCTGTGGCCACAGCCTCCTGGGGAAATGCATCTTGAACGTCACACGTGTAATGACAGAATGGGTGGGTGCTCAGGGAAATCAGAAAAGGCCTCCTGAGGCCCAAACACGTGGTCCAGGGGGAGATGCAGCCCTGGGCACAGCAGTCGGGGCCAACGGAGGGCCTGGGGGTCACACGGGAGCTCCTGATGTCACCCTACACCTGGCTAAGCCAGCAGTGCCATGATCCAAGGATACGGCCAGGTGGGCAGCTGCAGGAGCAGAACCACCCAGAAGGAGTGAGACGAGGTGGCCTATGAGGCTGGGATGTCAGGAAGGGGCCCTGAGGACCCGGGATCGCTACTGCCACGGAGCACGGGGAGGCACTTGGGACATTCTGCTGTGGCCGCACGGGCAAGAGGAAATGGTCCTCCGGGACGAGTTACACAGTCAGAGCTGGGATGCAAGGCCGGGAGCTTCCCTGGGACACCGTGTGGCCTCCCTACACGTCCTTGCTCTGCACCCTGGGGCCGAGGCTGCTGAGCCAAGGTCGTCAGCCCTCCCTCTCCTGGGCGTCAAGGACATAACTGACCAGCAGGTCCGGAGTCAAGGTGAGTCCTGGGAGCGCTGGATCACAGCGGCTGCGTGCCGCCCCTGCCCTTTCCTTGTAGACGAATCACAAACCCAGAGGCTTCCTTTGAAAGTGACCCTGCAGTTTCCAAACACCCCTTCTCCCATCTGCCCGAGTAGGCAGCGAGCCCCCCTGTTCAGCGGCCCTGGCGGGAGCCGAAGCCCAAGCCATTCCTGGCAGGTGCCAAGCCTGGCAGGAAGCACCGCGTCGTCCTAAAGCAGAGTGCCTTGGTTCCTCGTTCCATGGCAGGAAAGGGTGTCAGCTCTTCGCTTCGCAAGCGAAGTTTAAGACAGCTTACGCACTGTGACTGGGAGTCGAGAATCTCAAAAACGAGTTCAATGAAGTCGCGCACAAGACGGAGATTTTTAAACAAGAAGTCAGAAAAGAAGCTGAAGGGCATGGAAGGCCCGCTGGGCAGCCGGCCTCGCCCATTGGGCCGCACACATCCCGCCTCCCCCCACACCGTCCCCTCCCTGGGACCTGGCTTCGGAGGGTGGGGGAGGGGCGCAGGAGGATCCTGAGAGGTGAGCACACCTGTTCCGTGGGCCAAGATCTGGTGGCGGTGGCAGGAGGGCTGCAGGTCCCAACCGCAAACAGACACGTGCGAACGGGGGCGGAGGGGCGGTCAGTCAAGGCTACGACTCTGGTTATGACCGGGTCACCGTAGAGGGAGGGTCCAAGCCCTAGGGTGAGCTCCTTCCCGAAGGCCTTTCATGGTAACACCGATCCCAGCCACATCCCGGATTAACTCGCCTGCTCTGTGGGACCACCCTGCGGGA
>ML109295.1:41610-74872 GCA_003697995.1 Taxidea taxus jeffersonii | reverse complement strand
TCTCAGCTGCTACTTCTCCGCCATCTTGACTCCTCCCTTTGTCATATTTCTTAAACATGCACCTCTAATTCTTGAAATGTCTTCACAAATTATTCTCTGATACAAAGAAATGAAAATGTTGTGTACAAAAAGATTTATTTTCACAGAAAGTACAATTAAAGACAGTGAAATCTGTCAAATCTATCAGGGAAAAATCCCAGAATTTTATGTATCATTCAACATATCTTGAAATTATGCTATCAGCTTAAATAGTACAAAAAGAGGAGCACAGATTACAAAAATGACATTTTGAAAGTTATTCAGAGGATTGATGGAACTGTGCTAATTTAAGTAGCCAGTCCACAGCTAGTTATTAGTGGTTTGCAAAATTATAAGAAGCTTTCATGAGAACATAAATCATCACCCTGTGTAGTTCAAGAAAGTCTTGCTATGGAAAACCAACATGCTTAGAGATACAGATGATTTATATTCTGACACAAACTTATTATATCATTACAAATCAATTAAATTTTAAATAGAACAGACTTAGATTCTTGTATTTGTTAGGACTGTTTTCAGCTCTAACAAACTGATTAATTTTGATTTCATTGAATAAGCTTTTTGTTTTTTTAATCTGCTTCCCCCCAAATAACAAGAAATCCAGAAGGAGAATCATTTGCTTGCTGACATCGGTAAAACTACCAATGTCAACAAAGTCAACAGATCCAGACTCCTTTCCTTCTCTGCCCCCAGCCATTCTTTGCATTCTGAACTTCTGTCCTCACATTGTCATCTGTAGGGAAAGGATGTTTACAGTCAAGTCACTAAAATGCAGAACCAGCTGCATCTGATCTTTGTATAAGGAAAGTAAAAGTTTTCCCAGAAGCCTTCTATATATACTCTTTTAGCTTTCACTGTTCAGAACCTTGAAATTTGGCATAACTAGCTGCAGGAATAGATATGAGAAGTTTAATGTGTGGCAGAGGTAAAAGTGTTTTCAGAATTGGTATGATATAAAGGATAAGCTGGGTTATACTGAGTTAGCATGTGACTCCAAATCTCAGTAGCTTGACATAAGTTTATGTGTTGCTTGTACAAAAATACGTGAGTCTGTGTGACTACCAGTGTAGCTCTCTTCTGTATGGTGACTTCACTCTCCAGGTTGCTCTGACTTTATGGCTGATGGATAGAGGGTAACCCTCTAGTGTGCTTATGCTTTCCTGCTCTTCTTAGCTGCTTATCAAAATCAGTGTGTTCATACTCAAATCCGTTTGTGCCATTTAGATCTTTATGTGTCTGGTAATTTACTTAAAATTCTGTGTAATCTGACACTATAAAAATGCAAAAAGGGTGGTTTTATTGAAACACAGTTGAATGCTTTGGGAAGAAGTGATAAGGCAGAGTCACTAAAAATTTGGTATAAGAAAACCAAAGAAATCTAAAAGGATTCTGAACCCATGCTGTTTTGTAGGTGTCCAATTTCTTGCTCCACTTTAAAAAAATAAAATTGGAAATTATAGACAATATATTAGGATGGTGAACTATTCAAGAAAGACGCATGAGCATCTATCTCCAATCAGAGAAATTAGGTGTAAGGAAACTGCTGTGGACTTATATCTACAGACAAGAGGATCTCTATTGTATCTGTCAAATATTCATCACAACTTATGGTTTTGACCTTTTTCATTGAATATTCTGTTTTTCATCTTTGAAGTGATTTTGAATGGCTTGATAATGGAATGGAATGGAAATAGCTTTAATCTGCTACTGTTAACTGAGTCCCTTGTTGCATTTTAAAGGAACTTTAAAAAAAGTCAAAGGGAATCTGAACCTGATTTGCTTTCCTCAAAGATAAAGAAAGTCAGAATGAGAATTGAGGCTGAATCAGTTATTGCAAAAACTAAAGAAAATTACAATAAATTATAGCTGCTTCTTTCTAATATTATTATGTTCCCCCTTTTTATCACTTACATTTACTGTGTTCTATATGTTATCTAAGACCTTGATGTTTGTCAGAGTCTTGAATTCTGGTCTATTGGCTATTCTGTTTCATTTTCAGAATCATCTTGAATTCCATGTACCTTCCTCTTAATGCCAAGCTCAAGAAAGTTTGCCTTAGGGAAACTCTGCCTTATTGAAAACTCTGAGTACATATTAACTATAAACCCCATAAGCCCCTTATTTATTGCCTAGAATACCTCCCTAGGAGGTCAAAGCCATTTAGTTGCTTGCTTCTGCCTGTTTTGTTCACAAAGACATACTGTACTTCTTTGATTTCTGCCTTCTGCTACAAGTTCATAATTCTTTGATTATCTTTCTCAGCTTTTGGATGAGATTACTATCTTCAGATATCTCTCACACTAACATTCATCTTTTCCCTATCAAAATGTAGCTTGTCAATTTTTTTCAGATGCTTTTGTTTCTCTATGACCAGAATTTTATTTCCTCTTTCATTCTTTCTTAGAGTGTTCCATTAGAGATACAGAGATGCTTAAGATTTGCTCTGAGATAAATGTTTGTGGTTCATAGCATGCACGTTTCTTTGCAGCTTGCAAATAGTCTCACATCAACATTTCATTTGTTCTTACAGGGCTTATTACTATCACCATATTTTTTAATGGAAACTGAAGGCCAAAGAGTAGCTGTCATAAACTAAAGGACATGAAGAGTAAGTAGCAGAATTGGGACTATAAGCTATTCTCCCGCTTTCTCCACATTTGTTACACCCAAATACCAGACTAACATGTATAAAACAAGTCTCCAAAGCTCCAAATATTTGGGGGTGGGTCATTTTGGGATAGGTCAGATTTTGGGGTGGGCAAAAGGAATAAAGCAAGACTCTTCTATGATGCTGTCTGGGTTCTCCATGGCTAACTGCTTGGCTCACTATATTTTGCATAATTTACTTTTTTCCCTGTGACTACTTCCTTCTTATTAAAAGAGTTTCTTCTCTTGGTTAATAATGCATCAATATCTCTTGCTTCTTTTTCTATTTCTCTTTTTCTTATTTTCTTTTATTTCCTTCTCTGGCCATTTTCTAGCAATAAATAGGGAAATTTCAGGTTAGGTTTATATATGAAGTAGAAAACTTGTAGAATCATGGCAAAATCTCCCAGTCATACCTCTGGAAGTGAAACTTACCCAGACTGGTCATATTAACTTATAATTCAAATAAGACAATTATCTCTTGGAATAAAAAAATCACATAATGAAGAGTGTTCTGGCCATACTTGCCAGTAAGTTTCACATTTTCAATATTTGATTATTATTTGACTCGGGAAATGAAGTGAATTCCTCTGAGATCCTCTTCATGAAATCCATTGGCATGAGATTTCCTGATTAAAGATTATTGGTTTTTTTTAAAGATTTAATTTATTTGGGAAAGAGAGAGAATGAGAGAATAAGCAGGGAGAAGGGCAGAGGGAGACAGAGAAGCATATTCTCCATTGAGTGGGGAGCCCGACATGGAGTTCGATCCCAGGACCCAGAGATTGTGACCTGAGCCCAAGACAGATGCTTAACCATCTGAGCCACCCAGACACCCCTCATTGTTTGTTTTAAAATTTTTAGATTTACTTTTTCAGAATTCAGTTCTCATTCATTCTATGACTGCTGAAGCTGTGATCAGTTTTGAGGTCCCATATACTTAAAACACATGTCATTGTTAAGAACAATGGTACTAGAATGAGATCAATAGTCAGTGGTGGGGAATGGAAAGTAGTTCTCAGCAGCTCCTGGTTAATGTTCTGTTCAAATGTGTATTTTAGTCTTTTTCAAATCTAGTCTATGGTAATCCATCTCTTCCAGTGGTTCAGACCATTTGGATCATACTCCCCCCCCACCCATAAATCTAATCCCTCAACAAATTTTGTAGACTCAATCTCCAAAATGTCCAGAACCTGCCCATTTATCACCATTTCCACTGCTACCATCTTGGTTCTAACTTCCATCATACCTTCTATGTACTACCTCAACAGTGTTTTAGGTGGAGGCTGCCCCTTCAGAATTTTCCTGGTAGAGCAGCCAGAGTATAAAATGTGAGTCAAATCAGTCTACTGATTCTGGCCTCCACCCCGAGTTTATCTTCTCTCATTCTCCCCTTGCTCAATCCATTCAAGCCACACTGGCCTACCTGTTCCCTCTTTAAGATATTATATCTACTAGAGTACTTTCTCCATCCATATCCATCTAGCTGGCTCCCTCTTCTTCTTTACTCACACTTAGCCATCTCAGCAACTTTGTCTGACTGTTCAGTTCAGAATTAAAACTCTTTCCCTACACTCTCTTTCTTTGCTTTGACTTTACTGATAGGCCTTATCACCACTAACATATGTTTTCTGTGTGTCTGCTTGTTGGTTTATTTTCTGTTTCCCCCATTAGAATATAAGCCACGAGAGCAAGGATTTTTGTCTGTTTTATTCATTCTCATTCCCCCAGAACTTAAAACAGTTCTTATAAAATAATGGACACTCAAAACAAACTAAAAGACAAAAAACATTGGGCATAGTCAGTGAACATAAGAATATAATAAAGATGTACTTATTTTTGTGGTACTCTGGGATACTTTAAGTAAATGGAAAAATATTAAAAGCAAACATATGTAGGAATGATACACCTTCTATATCTTTCCTTCTTCTTACCACCCACAAGAGGCCCATGGTTTAATTCAAAATAGCAGGACTACAGCTACAAACCAGCCTCTGGGTAGCACATAGACCTATAGTCCTTTGATGCACTGAGTCACCAGGCCCCACACAGTGATGGTAATTCAGCCTGACAGAATATTGACTGTTTTTTAAACATGCTTTGCCCTGAATGTGACTTAAAAGAAGAGACTGACTCTCTCTTTTTGGGCTGGGACTTACTAGACCTTATATATGTCAGGTCCTCTGGTAAATTAATCAGGTTCTTAACCTTTGATCTGATGAATCTATTGATACCACTGCCTTTACATGTATTTTATACCTTATTAAACTTTGGTTATATAATCCTTGCTACCACTTTCATTAAATATTAAAAATACACATAATGAGAATATGATTTCCCATAGTTTTGCCTTGCATAGTTTTCCTGCTGTTTGTATAGATCTTATTTCCATTAAATTATACATTTCAAGTGTTTAGTGGTAAATACTATAACTGTAAGTATAGTTTGGAGTTATTTTTGTCTTCTCTAAAAAATGTAGGTGGAAATGAAGATTCATTTTCTTCCTCAAAGGTTATCTGATGGCAGCCAGTTCTTGTTTGTTTTTATTTTATTTAAATTCAATTAATTAATATATAGTATATCATTAGTTTTAGACATAGAGTTCATTTATTCATCAATTGCTTATAACACCCAGTGCTCATTACATCACTTATTCATAGTTGTATCTTTAAAGCCACTAGATGGGGCACTGGATGGTGTAGTCAGTTGAGTGTATGACTTTTGATTTCAGCTCAGATCATGATCTCAGGGTTGTGCGATCCAGCCCCAAACCCGGCATTGGGCTCCATGATGAGCATGAAGCCTGCTGGACCGCCCTTTCTCTTCCTCTGCCCCTCCCTGCTGGACCCCACCCTGCTCGAGTTCCCTCTCAATCACTCTAAAAAAAAAAAAAAAAAAAAGGCTACTAAAAGCTTATTTACATTTATAGCTTTTTTCTCTTGACCTTACAGTATTCATAATTTTCTTGCGAATTTCTGTTGTTTTGAATACCGTATAATTAATTTTTGTCCTAAACTCTTCTGGAACTCAGTTTGACAGGAAAAATGTTCTGAATTTTCCTGTGATGGTTATTGCTATTGATTTATCTCTTCTATGCATGTTCTATGCATGTATGCTCTAAAAAATTATTAAAAGAGTACAGAGTTCCCACATTTCCTTAGTTTTTACTTAAGATCCCTTTTTTGTTAAGGTATTGCATCCAGGGTAACTTATATTGAGTGGTCATTAAGTTCTTCTTGGCTGTGAGAATTTCTTAAACTTTTGTAGTTTTTTTTTATAATTTTGACACTTATGAGGAATAATAGTCCCGTATTTTGCAGAATATCCTTCAATTGAGATTCATCTGAGAGTTTCTCATAATTACACTGAGGTAATGAATTTGGGTTGGAAGATAAGAAATAAAAAATCATTTCATCACATCATGTCTAGAGTATATGTAATAAACATGATTTATCACTGTTAATGTTAACTTTAATCACTTGGTTGAGATAGTATTTTAAAGGTTTATCCACTGCAAAGTTACTGTACCCTTAGTCCTTTTCATACTATATTCTTTGGAAGGAAATCCACACAGCCCACACTTACAGACTAGGGAACAATGATCCACCTCCTGAAGGTATGCACACAAATCATTTAGGCTTCTGCATTAGAGATTTGCCTCTTCTTCCCCATGCATTTAGTCATGCAATCATTTATGTCAGTAGGGGCTCATGGGCCCTTATTTTACATTTGTGTTATAATCCAGTGTTACTTTATTTTGTTCCTCATTTTTTGCAGTTTTAGCTTTTAGGAGCTCTTCCACTTGGCTTCTTATTCTATTGACAATACATCCGTTGTTGTGTATAGGTGTGTGTTAGGACTTCCTTACTTTCTGACACTACAAAATAGATGCTCTAGACTCCTATATTTCCCACCTCAGTAAGAATAATCTGCTTTTTTTTTTTTTTTTTTTTTGAGAATGGTTTTAGAAGTGAAGATTTGAGAGTTACTAAGTCTGGGTGCTTCTAGGCTCTCTCAACTAACAGAGGAAGGAAGTATATATGTGACACTATATATATACTTATCTATAAATATTTCTCTAAATAATAATCTGTTTCTGTATTAAGCTAAACATGGGTTCACACAAATGTCTCCAAACTTCCTATTATATTAATTTTTACTGCTTTATACCCCAGGACTTCACAAAGCCTCTGTATACAGTGTACAACTAACACTTAAGGGATAATTGCATGAACAAAAATATTCTCTTTATCATCCCACTTTTGGGCTCTGTTGTTGATTTTCTTGCACCTTAAATTTAAGTGTTCTTTAAAAATACTTTTTGTGTAAAAGAAACTTACATATGATGCTTATTCGTGTGCATATACTTGTGTCATCTGAGGATGTGTATCTCTGCCTCTCATAAAACCTGCAAACTCTTTCGTTCCGAATGCTAGAGGCCAGGTCCTCAAGGTCTGGCTTTACCTTTCTCTTCTTTCTGGCTACCATCTCCTTCTTTCAGCCTAGGGTAATCTATCTTAAACTTGAATGTGGTGGTAACTTAAGTTCCATTTCTCCAACCCCAAATTTTTGCTTAAATCTTAAGCAAAATGTCCTCTTTATTCCACTGAGAGTCTAGGCTTTTGACAAAATTCAGTAGGATGTGAACACTATATCCACTCTGTATTCACTCTGACTCATTCTGATGTATTCATGCTCAAGAGCAGTAAATGGAGAAGAGCCTAATAATAGAACGCGCAAAAGCGCAAAGTTGGAAAAGAAAAAAACTAGTGGAAACATACTGCCACTCCATACATTTTGTTTCCAAACTAGAAATTCCAGTATTGCTGAATCTCTTCTATTCTTCCTTGACTTTTGCTTCCCACAGATGGTGCTCCCTCTGGCTACCAGTTATATCTTCATTCTTATTCACATAAAGATTCAGAATTTTGCTATGTTTTCTTGCAAAGGTTCTTAGTATTCAAGGTCTTGGTAATATGGTCCAGTTACCCATGCCATCTTCTGTCCCACTGGTTGCCCTATGTAACTACACAGTATTAGACAAAATGTCTGATAATCTGAAAACTAGCCCTGTGCGTTCCTGACTCTGTGCTTTTGCTTTTACACTTTCTTTCTCCTGGTGTAGGTTTGACAGTTATTCTTTTGACCATAAAATCTCTTTTCTTTCTGGTAGCTGTTAAGATTTTATAATTCAAGTATTTCACTATGTATCAGAGAATGATTTTTGTTTGGTACTAAATGAAACCTCTAAATCTGAGGACTCTTTTGAGATTTCTAAACAGCCCTGATAAGCGACTGATCGCCATCTCACATGGGTTTTGAACAAGCTGCTGGATGTAACAATTGAGGCCCAAAATGTCATCTTTATTATATAAAAAGGCCAAGGTAGAGGCTACTCAATTTTATATTAGCCTAGTGTGTGTGCTAATTACTGAACTCTAGAACTGGCCACATTTTCCCTTTCAGGCCCAGACAAGCAGATGAAGAGTCCCTCCTGGTAGCCAGGAGCAGAGTTGCTGACCGGGACGTGCCTAGTGATTTTTCTGAAATACACTCAGTAGATAAATCACTGTATTTTGAGGTAGAGTGAATAAAGGGGCAGAAACAGGACAGAGAGAGAGAAAAACTATTCCTACTCTGTCTTCCCTTCCCCCTTGAAAAAAAAACTTCTTGTGCTCCTATGTCTGTTCACTTCCAGAAAAATCCTAACAAATGCCTTTTTTTCATATATCTCTTCCTTCTATTTTCTATTTCTGGGATGTTAGACGTATATTGGAGCCTCTCAATTCCTTCTACATATGTCTCAGTTGGTATACTATTCTATTACCTCTTTGCAATGCATTTAGGTAAATTCCCAATACTGTTTGTCCATACATTTTCTTATTTGTTATCTGCTAAATAGAGATTATCCCATTATGGCAAACACAAATAAATGTATCTTTGTCCTTACGATTACAAATTGTATTTTTTGGTTAAGGAGAAGGAAGCATGTGTCTACCTCGACAGATATATTCATTTTCACATCCTTTCTTATAGTTTGTGAGGATATTGAATTCTGGCCAATATAAGCAGAAGTCTATTGGGGGATTTGGAGAGATTTGTATTTATTAATAATGGAGTTGTTGGACCTAATTTCATTGAGTTATTCATCCAGTTTTAAGAAACACCTATCTTTACTTTGTAATGTGAAAAACAAACCTGGTTTCTTTATTGGCCAGTGAACTTTTAACTTCTGCAAATTGTCTTTTAGTATTTTTTTGTCAAATTGCCTTTAAAATTATTTTTGTCCTATTGATAAGCAGATAATCTATACACACTCGGGATATCAGTTCTTTGTAAGTTTTATGCACTACTGCTAATCTCCCATTCTGCAGCTCATGTTTCCATTTTCTTTTTTTTTTTTTTTAAGATTTATTTCTTTTGGAGAGAAAGAGAATGAATGTGTGTACAAATGGGGGGAGATGCAGAGGGAGAGAGAGGAAGACAATCTCAAGGAGGCTTCTTGCTGAGTGCAGAACTCCACACTGGGCCTGATGCCAGGACCCTGAGATCATGACCTGAGTGGAAACCCAGAGTTGACCGCTTAACCAACTCCACCACCAAGGCGCCCCATACATTTTCTATATAATATTCTTTTTTTCCAGAAATTTCAAACTTGGTGTGGTTAAATATGTTAATATTTTCCTTTTTGTATAGGTCTTTTTTGACTTGTCTAAGAATACCTTATTATCCTGATGATGGATATAAAACTATTCTATAATTTGTCCCTCGATTTAAAAGTTTTGCTCTTCTCTGGTTATTAGGCCATATACAATTAATATTTGTGTTCAATGTGAGGTAAGAATTATTTCTGGGCTCTGTTCCATTTTAGTGATCATTTTGTCTGTCTCTATAAGAAGATTGCTTTGATTACTATAGATTAATTGTCAGTCTTGATCATCTTCAAAAAACTTTACTCTATTGGACTTTTAATGTTTCCATATGAATTTTTAAGATCATCTGTTAAAATTCATGTAAGGTTTTGTTGATCTTTTTGCTGAAATTTCATTGATTTCAGAGGTTGATTTGGAAAGAAATTTCACAATATTGATAACATTTTTTTATTCTTTTGGTAATTTTTTTGAATGTTTCAAGCATTCTTCTGTGATTTTATTCTACTTTATTGATTTTATTCCAACATAATGAACAATATTTTATTGCTATTGATGATGGATACTTTTTATATTACATTTTAAATATGCGTTATTTTTATATAAGAATACTATTGAGTTTTATATGTTGATCTTTTGTTCAGAACTCTTTTTTTTAAGATTTTATTTATTTAACAGACAGAGATCACAAGTAGGCAGAGAGGCAGGCAGAGACAGAGAGGGGGAAGCAGGTTCCCCGCCAAGCAGGGAGCCCGATGCGGGGCTCGATCCCAGGACCGTGGGATCATGACCTGAGCTGAAGGCAGAGGCTTTAACCCACTGAGCCACCCAGTTGCCCCATTGTTCAGAACTCTTAACAGATTCTCTTATTCTAATAGTTGGTCACTTGAGTATCTCTGATATTTTTATAGACAATTATACAAATTAATTTTAGGTTCTGCCACATGCTAAGATTATATTACAGTGGCTAAAAAAATTAAAGGATTTATTTGCTATAAGGAGCTTAGAGGGAGACAGTCTAGGACTGTTTTAGCAGCTCAGTGGCTTCATTGCAGACCAGACTTCTAACTTCATGTCCCTCATTGTCACAGTATTGCTTTCATCCTCATTATTACAAGACGGTCACTGTACCATGGAGCGTAAAGTCAGCATTTGAGTCAATAAGAAGAGACAAAGCTAAAGCTACAGGAATCTAGCCTGGGCCTGTAAGACCCCTAGAGGGACTTCACTTCAGCTTAGTTCTCTATCAGACCTTGCTTTTCACTCTGGGCTAGGAAAGAGTTTCTTGCCCTGTTGCAGGCAACTCCCTTTCCCAGGCAACACCAAGTAACAGTTGCAACCAAGTCCAGTTTACCTGGTATCCAACTGGATTTATTATCTTCCAAAGGTTAGGGCTGCTCTTACATTTAGGCTTGCCAGATGGGAAAGAGATCTAAGAGGAAGGCAGACTCAGAACAAGTACAGAAAATAAAAATATTAGAACTTTATCCCTTCCTCTCTACTGATGCATGCCTTTAAAATTTTCCCTTTCCCCAGTAGAACTTACTCCTCAATCCAGCTACACATACATGACATTGGAGGGGAGTATGTCCCAAATTCTGTTGCCAAGAGACAGCGACCATGATGTGATATGTGCTGCATAACATTTTCCAATTCTCATAGCTCTTATCTGCCTTTTTTGGGAGATGGGGGTGGAGGTCAGCTAACTCCCCAATAGACAGTGAAATTAACAGTGGACATTGTAATTTTCCCTCTTAGACAAAATGATTCCAACAGTTTTCTACTAAATATAATATTTACTGAATGTTCTCAGTAAAAATATTTAATATACTAAGTTTCCTTCTTTTCCAAGTTTCTTATAAGTTTTTTCTTTTACACAGTAAGCATTAAACTTCATGAAATGTTTTCTATATTTATTAAGAAAATATGATTTTCCTACTAGGCTATTTAAAGTCATGAATTTCAATGAATTTTTTTCTTCCTAATCTGAACCATCTTTTGTTTCTAGGGATAATGCTATTGATAACAAAAATTATTTCTAAGATACACATTATATAGATAATATTTTATTTAGAATGTTTACATCTACATATCTGTATGAAATAGGCCAATAACTTTTCTCTTAAGTTGTTCTGATTTTAGAATCAAGAGTATACAAGCCTCATTAAATGAACTGAGCACCATTCATTTCTCTTCTATTTTCTGAAATAATTTTAAAATTTTATAACTTTTGTTATAGCAAATGATATCTTTTCTGAGTCACATTTCTCAAATACATTTACATTTTAAAGTAAATAGCAGTTTGAATTACAGTTACTCTCTAGTTGTTGACTGGAATCCTATCTAACAGTATTGCTAATTACAATGTTTTTTTTCTGTAAAATTTTTTTGGTTTTCCCTGTTACATCATCTATAAACTATGACATTTTTATTTCTTGAATTATTTTTATGCTCTTTAATTCCTTTTTCTAATCTAACTAAATTGGCTAGGATCTCTAGTACAACTATAGAATTAAAACCTAGGTCCTTTTTACCGATTTTACCATCGGCTGCAGTGTTAATGGCAGCTTTTGGTGGACACCCTTGATCCTGTAAGAGAGCTTTCTTCTTTTCTACATTTATAAAGACTTTTCATTATTAATGCTGAATTTTATTAAATGGGTTTTACAAGTTTTAACATAGTTAAATCCAAATTTTCCCTTATAAAAATACAAATTGGTATGAGGTATTATCTCTTTTATATATATGGCTGGCTTCAGATTTTTAGTATTTTACTTAGACAGTTATGTCTATGAGTGACATTGGCCTGTAGTTTTATTATCTTGTACTATTTATGTTACCATTTATGATTATAGTAGTATATTATTAGAGTTGAATAATGTTGTTTTTAAAATTTTATTTATTTATTTTTTGTATTCCCTAAAAGAATATTAAATTTGGAGTTAGGAGTTCTTGATTTTTTTTTTAGTCAAATTTGTTTATAAAATGGTTTGGACTGATATTTTATTAATTGCTATTAATTGCAGTTTTAAGACATTTTCCTATAAGAAGCTATATTCTGTTGAAATTTTCAAAGTTATTGAATATTATTTATATATTTTTACAAACTTTTTTGTTAAAAATGCACATGTTTGAATTTTCAGAGTAGGATCAAGGATACACATTATTGCATATTGCTTCTTTCATTCATTAGGTGTATAAGATTCATTCATGCTAATGTAGTGCAGATTAATTTCTATATAAAATGCTTTCCTTATGTTTTAAAGCAAAATCATTTCTAATTTCCATTAGGATTTCTCTTTTGACCATGCATTATTAGAAGTTTATTTCCTTAATTCAAACATGTGACTATTTTCTAGTTATATTTGTGTTCCTGAATTTTAGCAAAATTGCATTATGGTCAGAAAGCATGCATTGAATGCCTTATATCCTTTTAAATTTGTTTAATTTGTTTCTTTACTTTATGGCCTGTTTAAAGTAAATTTTTATAAAAAGTTCCTTTTATGGTTGAAAAGAATGTATAAACGGTAGTTATTGATGCAATGATTTACATAAATTGTTAATTCATAACATATTATGATTCAACATAATATGATTAATTCATAACATATGTTAATTCATCATATTTCTAAAATCTCTTAAGCTTAGTTTGTCAATAACAAGTGGTTTATTAAAATCTCTCCAATTTAATTATAGATGATTTATCTATTTCTCCCTGCTTTTTGTCAATATGCATTTTTAATTTTTGTCAGTTTTCATAACTATTTTCATTTATTTAGAAGAAATTTGATTAGATGCATACAAATTTAAAATAGTTAAATTTTTTTGCTCCGTAGGACCATTTATCTTTAAAAATAAGTAACATTATGAACTAACTAATTTTAACATACCTGATTTGCTACAATCCACTGCACTTTTTCTTTTTTCCCCTAGTTGATCTTGGTAAAAATGTTTTTCCCTTGCTCAGCATTTTATCTCACCTAGATGTGGAAGATTTTTTTAAAAAATATTTTATTTATTTATTTGACAGAGAGAGATCACAAGTAGGCAGAGAGGCAGAGAGAGAGGGGGAAGCAGGCTCCCCTCTGAGCAGAGAGCCTGATGCGGGACTTGATCCCAGGACCCTGAGATCATGACCTGAGCCGAAGGCAGAGGCTTAACCCACTGAGCCACCCAGGCACCTCAGGAAGATTTATTTTTTAATGTAAATTTTGTGTTGAAAAATAACTTCTGCATATAAAAGTCTGAAAATTATAAATGCACAGTTCGACAGCTTTTCAGGTTAAGCTCACCTGGGTAACTAGCATCCAGATCCAGAAAGAGAATTTTAGCAGCATCCCAGAAGCTCCTTCATATCTTCCTACATTCAATAGCACTCCAAGAGAAACCTGTCCTGACATCAAACACTGTAGGTCACGTTTTTTCCCCTACAGTTTAATTGCTTTGTACATTTGTGCATTTATTAGCTAGTGTTAATTCAGAAGATGGAACAAAATTCACACTCTACACAGTTTCACAAGACATATTGCAGGGGAAAACGTGACTTAAGAGGGATCAACAGTATCCTAGGGTCTTGGTGGTTGCATTCCTGGGAGTAGTGGGCCTCTAATTCCTGGCAGAAGATGTCTCATTCCTGGAGGGGAGATGTCTATTGGTTTCCCTCCAACAAGGACGCCAATGTCCACATTCTGAATGGATCCACATTCTGTCACACTGTATTGATGTGATATTACAACCTGAGATAACGTCAGAGGAATGAGTAGAGTTTTTTAATGAACTATCTGGAAGCCCCATGGCCCAACTGTCAGGCTCCCCCTCGTGGAGACTGGGGACTGGTCCTGCCAGGTTGCTCTGTGCCGCCAATCTTGTGACAGGCAGTGGAGGCCATGCAAGCCTGCTACTGGTCCCGACTTCCAGAGATTTTCCCCTACGCATGCCAGTCCAGCAAGCCTTGTGGACCTGCCATCTGGTCATTTGTTCTGGTTTGATTAGTAAATCCCTCTTTACAGTGAACAGTAAGGCTAAATAATCATGGCTTGGCATTACCAGCCCATGGGGCTTTGGGGCTCTGGCAGAGGCACTCATGGGAACAGCAAGTAGTTTGGCTCCATTTCTAAAATGTGAACTGCGTGTTGTCTCCCTATCCAAATGCTGTCAGTATTCTAGAAATCTGGCGAGACTTTTCACACTTTAAAAAAAAATTATTTAAAGATTTATTTGTTTGTTTATTTATTTATTTGTGTGTATATGTATGTATGTGTGTCTGAGAGAGAGCAGAGGTGGGAGAGGGAGAAAGAGAAGCAGACTCCTCACTAAGCAACAGCCCAGTGCAGGACTTGATCTTAAGACCCTGGGATCATGACTCCAGTCAAAGGCAGACACTTAACTGACTGAGCCACCGAGGCCCCCAAGACTTTTTACCCTTTAAATATTGTTGCCTCACTTCTGGCTTCCTCTGCCTATTTCACCATTTCTTGCTGTACTGTTTTAGTTCCTTTCATCTTCTAGAAGTCAAACTCTACTTTCTGCTTCTGTGTTAGCATTCTAGTAAAGACACACTTTAGTTCCTGCTAGGCTATGTTACTATGCTTTCTTTTTTTAATCTCATTTATCCAACATTTTCATCTATTCATAATAGAGGTAGTGTTAATATTCCATGCTGACCTCTCTGTGAATTTCAGGCATGCTTTTTTTTTTTTAAAGATTTTATTTATTTGACAGAAGAGATCACAAGCAGGCAGAGAAAGGCAGGAAGCAGGCTCCCTGCCGAGCAGAGAGCCCAATGTGGGAGTCGATCCCAGGATCCCAGGATCATGACCCGAGCCAAAGGCAGAGGCTTTAACACACTGAGCCACCCAGGTGCCCCCATGCTTATTTTTTTTTTATTTTATTTATTTTTTAAAAAATTTTTATTTATTTTTAAAATTCCCTTTTAGTGTTCCAGAATTCATTGTTTATGCACCACACCCAGTGCTCCATGCAATACGTGCCCTCCATAACCCACTACCAGGGTCACCCAACCTCCAACCCCCCACCCCTCGAAAGCCCTCAGATTGTTTTTCAGAGTCCACAGTTTCATGGTTCAGGCATGCTTATTTTAAAATCTCTTTTCTCTTATTTGACTTTTGCAAGCTCCAATTATTTATATTATTGCCTTATCAGATTTTCTTATATGATTTAGAATTATAGTTAGGTCGTTAGTGGGAGGTTGGCCACTTATCTTTCCTTTGTTTATATTCACACCTTCCTGTCCTCACCAGTCTTTTGAGGCCGTGGTCTAGGACAGGCTTTTATCAGTGATCCAAGGCTTCCATCCTACCTAAGACAGACACAGATAGTTACATAGAGAAATAACTGCTCTTCAAAGTCAAGAAAAATCGAATTTGAAAAATATTTTTATAAGATGATTACTATCTAGAGAAGCAAATAGAGATAACAACAACAACAAAAAAACTATTCAAGTTAAAATAGTCATTTGTTAAATGCCTAAACAAAAATCCATGCTATCCTCTATACATCCATGTCATCATTTTGAAAATACATTGAAAAATAAACCCATGGTAAACATGGGATGGGACACTGGAGTTACTAAGGAATTGGAGTTACTGAGGAATTTTAACACATTTTTGGATGGTACAAAACAGATGAAAACTTATTTTACGAATCAAATAAACAGCTGAGGAAGTCAAAGACATGAAAACATAAAAGCATTGCACTCAAATTTGGATTCAAGTGGTGCTTAAGTGGCTCAGTCACTTGAGCCTCAGACTCTTGATTTTGGCTCACATCATGATTTTGCATTCTGAGATCCAGCCCTGTGTAGGGCTCTGTGCTCACCGTAGAGCCTGCTTGAGATTCTCTCTCCCTTTCCCTCCGCCTCTCCCCCTTTGCTCACATTTTTTTTTTTTTTAATTTTAGTATACCTAAGGCTGCAATTCACTTTTAGATGATACATTAAGTGTGTAGTTTTTATTTCCACTTAACCATGGTAGTTTTATTTATTTTATTTTGTTTCAAATTTTTATTTAAATTCTAGTAAGTTAACATATAGTGTAAATTCTACTCTTGGCTTCAGGAGCAGAACTGAGTGAATTTTAAAGACATGGATGTTGAATATTGCCAAACATCCATTTATTTAAAATTTTAAAAATTTTAAAAAAATTTTTAAAAAATTTTAAATTAACATATAATGTATTATTAGCCCCAGGGGTACAGGTCTGTGAATCGTTAGGCTTACCCACTTCATAGCACTCACCAAAGCACATACCTTCCCCAATGTCCATAACCCAATATTTAAAACTTTTTTATCATATCTATTGAGATGGTGTGTGTGGATAGATTTTCTCTTTTTTTTAAAAATATATTTGACTTCTTTTTATGTGCATATATTCCTCATTTTGAACTTTTTTCATGCCTTGACTCAACACAATTTGTTAGTTTCAATATATTGCTGTTTTTATACTATTTTGAAATAATTTCACACACACAAATGGTACAAGAATTCCTGTATCTTTCATCCAAATTCTGTATCTCTTTCATCCAAATTCTACAATTGTTAGTATTTTTCTTAAAATTTATTTTTTAAATTCCATTATGATTAACATAATGTTATTTTAGTTTCAAATGTGTAATATAGTGATTCAATTTTATCCTTCACTCAGTGCTCATCACAATAAGTGCACTCTTAATCCCCTTCATCTATTTTACAACCCACCTTACAGTAACCACCAGTTTATTCCCTATATTTAAGAGATCTTTTGCTTCCTTCTTTCTCTGTTCATTTATTTCTTAAATGCCATCTATGAGTACAATCATATAGTATTTGTCTGACTCACTCATTTCACTTAGCATTATCCCCCTTAGATCCATCTATGTTGTTGTAAATGGTTAGATTTCATTCCTTTTTTGGCTGAGTAATACTCCATTGTGTATGTATACCACAACTTTATCCATTAACCTGTGGATGTACATTTGAGTTGCTTTGTGTCTTGGCTATTGACAATAATACTGCAATAGACATCAGGGTTCATGGATCTCTTTGAATTAGTATTTTCATTTTCTCTGGGTAAATACTCAATAGTGGAATTACTGGATCATGTGATAGTTCTATTTTTAATTTTTTGGAGGAATCTGTATACTGTTTTCTTCTGTGACTGAACAAGTTTGCATTCCCACCAACAGTGCCTGAGGGTTTATTTTTCTCCACATTCTCAAGAACACTTGTTTCTTTTGTTTTTTATTTTAGCTATTCTGACAGGTGGCTAAATGAGATAATATCTTGTGGCTTTGATTGGCATTTCCCACTGATGAGTGATGCTGAGCATGTTTTCATCTGTCTATTGGTTATCTGTATGTCTTTGAAGCAATCCATTTCTTCCGCCATTTTTAAATTGGGTTATTTGTTTTTTGGTGTTGTGTAAGGTTTCTTTTTTTTTTTTTAACATTTTAAAGATTTTATTTATTTATTTGACAGGCAGAGATCACAAGTAGGCAGAGAGGCAGGCAGAGAGAGAGAGGAGGAAGCAGGCTTCCTGCTGAGCAGAGAGCCTAATGTGGGGCTCAGTCCCATGACCCTGGGATCATGACCTGAGCCGAAGGCAGAGGCTTTAACCACTGAGCCACCCAGGCGCCCCAAGTTGTGTAAGTTTTTTATGTATTTTGGATATGAAACCCTTATTATATATGTCATTTACAAATGTCTTCTCCCATTCAGCAGGTTGTCTTTTACTTTTGTTGATGGTTTCCTTTGCTGAACAGAATTCTTTTATTTAAATGTAGTCTCAATAGTTTATTTTTGCTTTTGTTTTCCTTGCCACAGGAGATCTTTCTAGAAAAATGTTGCTATGGCCAATGTCAGATAAATTACTGCCCGTGCTCTCTTCCAGAAATTTTATGGTTTCAGGTCTCACATGTAGGTCTTTTATCCATTTCAAATTAATTTTTGGGACTGGTGTTAGAAAGTGGCCCAGTTTCATTTTTTCCATGTAGCTGTCCACATTTCCTGAAACGATCTGTTGAAGAAACTTTTTCCTATTCCATATTCTTCCTTCCTTTGTCAAAGATTAATTGACCATAACATATGGGCTTATTTCTGGGGTCTCTATTCTGAGCCATTGATCTATGAGTCTATTTTTGTACCAGTAACATAGTTTTGATTACTACAGCTTTGTAATATAACTTGAACTAAAATTATGATGCTTCCACTTTTTTTTTCTTTTCAAGATTGCTTAGGTATTTGGAGCCTTTTGTGTTTTCATACAAATTTTAGTATTATTTTAATACAAGTTTATCTTTATTTTCACTTTTTGTGAATGATCCCCTAGAATTCAAATATACTTCCTTTGCTTTTCCAATCCCTTCACGTAGGAAATCTTATTGTCTGGAAATAACATCTGGATGTAAAAGAAAAGAGGAAGCTTAATTTTTCCCACTTCTGTTAAGACAGTATTTGTTTTGAAACAAGGTATGAGAAGCAGATATCTTAAGTTAAAATATTGATCCACAGATGCGAAAATTCTCACCAAAATACTAGCCAGTAGGATCCAACAGTACCATAAAAGGATTATTCACCATGACCAGGTGGGATTTATTCCAGGGCTGCAAGGTTGGTTCAACATCTGCAAATCAATGTGATACAATGCATTAATAAAAGAAAGAACAAAAACCACATAATACTCTCAATAGATGCTTAAAAAGCATTTGACAGGGACGCCTGGGTGGCTTAGTTGGTTAAGCGGCTGCCTTCTGCTCAGGTCATGATCCCAGCGTCCTGGGATGGAGTCCCGCATCGGGCTCCTTGCTCGGCAGGGAGCCTGCTTCTCCCTCTGCCTCTGCCTGCCTCTTTGTCTGCCTGTGCTTCTCCCTCTGCCTCTGCCTGCCTCTTTGTCTGCCTGTGCTTGCTTTCTCTCTCTCTCTAACAAATGAATAAATAAAATCTTTAAAAAAAAAAGCATTTGACAAAGTATAGCATCCCTTCCTGATCAAAACTCTTCAAAGTGTAGGGATAGAGGGCACATACCTCAATATTATCAATGCCATCTATGAAAAACCCACTACAAATATCATTCTCAATGGAGAAAAACTGAGAGCTTTTCTGCTAAGGTCAGGAACATAGCAGGGATGTCCGGTATCACCACTGCTATTCAACACAGTACTAGAAGTCCTAGCTTCAGCAATCAGACAACAACAATAAAAAAGACATCCAAATTGGCAAAGAACTCAAGCTCACTCTTTGCAGATGATATGATACTTTATGTGGAAAACCCAAAAGATTCCATCCAAATCTGCTAGAACTTGTACAGGAATTCAGTAAAGTGTCAGGATATAAAATCAATGTACAGAAATCAGTTGCATTTCTATACACCCACAACAAAACAGAAAAAAGAGAAATTAAGGAGTCAATCCCATTTACAATTGTGGCCCAAACCATAAGATACCTAGGAATAAACCTAACCAAAGAGGCAAAGAATCTATACTCAGAAAACTATAAAGTACTCATGAGAGAAATTGAGGAAGACACAAAGAAATGGAAAAATGTTCCATGCCCATGGACTGGAAGAACAAATATTGTGAAAATGTCTATGCTACCTAAAGCAAGCTACATGTTTAATGCAATCCCTATCAAAATACCATCCATTTTTTCCAATGAAATGGAACAAATAATCCTAAAATTTATATGGAACCAGAAAAGACCTCGAATAACCAAAGGAATATTGAAAAAGAAAGCCAAAGTTGGTGGCATCACAATTCCAGACTTCAAGCTCTATTACAAAGCTGTCATAATCAGGACAGTATGGTACTGGCACAAAAACAGACACATAGATCAGAGAAACAGAATGGAAAACCAAGAAATAGGCCCTCAATTCTATGGTCAACTAATCTTCAACAAAGCAGGAAAGAATGTCCAATGGAAAAAAGACAGTCTCTTCAACAAATGGTGTGGGAAAATTGGACAGCCACATACAGAAAAATGAAACTGGACCATTTCCTTATACCACACATGAAAATAGACTCAAAATGGATGAATGACCTCAATGTGAGAAAAGGAATCCATCAAAATCCTTGAGGAGAACACAGGCAGCAACCTCTTCAACCACAGTCACAGCAACTTTTTCCTAGGAACGTCACCAAAAGCAAGGGAAGCAAGGGCAAAAATGAACTATTGGGACTTCATCAAGATCAAAAGCTTTTGCACAGCAAAGGAAATAGTTAACAAACCAAAAGACAACTGACAGAATGGGAGAAGATATTTGTAAATGACATATCAGATAAAGGGCTAGTATCCAAAATCTATAAAGAGCTTAGCAAACTCAACACCCAAAGAACAAATAATCCAATCAAGAAATGGGCAGAGGACATGAACAGACATTTCTGCAAAGAAGACATCCAGATGGCCAAGAGACACATGAAAAAGTGCTCCACATCACTGGGCATCAGGGAAATACAAATCAAAACCACAATGAGATACCACCTCACATCAGTCAGAATGGCTAAAATTAACAAGTCAAGGAATGACAGATGCTGGCAAGGATGCAGAGAAAGGGGAAACCTCCTACACATTGGAAATGCAAGCTGGTGCAACAAATCTGGAAAACAGCATAGAGGTTCCTCAAAAAGTTGAAAATAGATCTACCCTATGACCCAGCAATCATACTGCTGGGTATTTACCTTAAAGATACAAATATAATGATCCAAAGGGTCACAAGTACCCAAATGTTTATAGCAGCAATGTCCATAATAGCCAAACTATGGAAAGACCCTAGATGTCCATCAACAGATGAATAGATAAAGAGGAGGCGGTATATATACACAATGGAATACTATGCAGCCATCTAAAGGAATGAAATCTTGCCATTTACGACGACATGGATGGAACTAGAGGGTATTATGCTTAGCAAAATAAGTCAATCAGAGAAGGAAAATTATCATATGATCTCCCTGATATGAGGAAGTTGAGAGTCAACGTGGGAGGTTTGGGGGGTAGGAAAGTAATAAATGAAATAAGATGGGATCGGGAGGGAGACAAACCATAGGGGACTCTTAATCTCACAAAACAAACTGAGGGTTGCCAGCGGGGAGGGAAGGAGGGAGAGGGTGGTTGGGTTATGGACATTGGGGAAGGTATGTGCTATGGTGAGTGCTGTGAAGTGTAAACCTGGCGATTCACAGACCTGTACCCCTGGGGCTAATAATACATTGTATGTTAATAAAATTTATTTTTAAGTTGGTTCCAAGAATCTATTGAGGGAAATGTTTGTTATATAAGACATTGCCTGTTTTTGTTTTCTTTTGATAGTGTAGTAATTGGGGAAAGGACACTAGTCAAGGGGTCAGGGGTTTTATTTGGGTTACTAACTAGGTTTGTCAAATTATACAAATCACTGAAACTACTTTGGGACTTAGTTTATTCATTTATAATAACCTTACACTATTAAGGTTGTTTTTTGTTTGTTTTGAGAGAAAGAGTGAGAGTGGGAGCAGGGAGGAGGGGTAGAAGGGGAGGGAGAAACAGACACCTCCCTGAGCAGGGAGCCAGATGTGGGCATCAGTCCCTGGACCCTGAGATTATGACCTGAGCTGAAGACAGACACTTAACTGAGCCACCCAGGTGCCCTATTGGGTTTTTATATAAAATATTATCTGGTTATCAATTCTTGATGAGATGTTTCACAACCTCTTAGCTAAACACAAAGTCAAAACCAGAAAACCTCAAAATATTGAAAAATAAAAATAAGATAGAGAAATTAGGTTTGTGATCATTAGATTTCCTTCCAAATCAGTTTTCTGTTCTGTTAATGTTTAATTATCTAACAAACATTGAAATTTCTTAGGGCTGCATTTAACCTCCATTGTGTGCCATTATAACCCTTTGAAAAAATTTCAGCTGTTATTTGGTGGACTTGTAAATCAATTTGAATTAGGTCATTTTATTAAAAACTTTGATATATACATTCTAAAAAGGTATATGTGTGTTAAGTTCAAGCATTTCTGTGAAATTTTAAGCTGTGGGTGTTATTAGATATTATATTAACAGTAGGATTTATTCAAATAATTTTCAGTTATAAAGTGTATGGTGTGTTCAAATTATCCTAAGGTTCATCTAAGCCTGGCTTAGGGATAAGAAATGTTTTAGAATTTATATGAGTCAAAGCAACCAAAGTAGACTGCATACTTGGGGATTTCCTTCTGTACTATAATTTGAATGCATTTTGGACATACTATGATTTCTGAGGAAGCTATTATGAAATATAGCATTAAAATTTCACCAACTTTCTGATTCTAACCAATTGATAAAGAAATTATTCTTCCATGTAAAACAATTAAAAAACTGGATGAAATAAGATAGCTATTTTCAGACTTTGGACAGCAGGCAGTGTAAGACTGTATTCACTGACAGAAGGGGAATAAAGAAGGTGAGTTCTACATTAACCCTAGCTTTCTGGCTAAAAACATTTTTTTGACCTGCCGCAGGATATGGAAAGGGCTACACCTGGAAGCTAATCATACTTTTCACAGCAAATGCTTTCATGAAAAGATATGAGTGGCATACCTCCATGACTACCAGTGTCCACACCTTACACATTATAATTACACTTTTCCATAGTTGTTCATGGAGAAGGTCCACATAGGTCTTTCTTCTTGAGGGGGAACTTAGAAGAGAGGCTTTAGTGAACTTACTGCAGACTGTCATGATGTTGGTTTTGGGTCCCACACCTGTACTCACTATTTCCTTCCACTGCTACCTATTCTAAATCCTCCTCATTCATAGGGTTTTATCTGCATGTCTTGTTGGCTTACCTGCTGGTGCAACCTAAACTGTCATTCCTGAAGAATTTCAGTCCTTGAAAACTACCCATTTTTTAGACATGTATCCGTTCCATTATAATTGGGCAAGGAAGTCCCAAGAGATACCCAAGTGGATGAACTGAGTATTATACATTCGTTCCCATTTTGTGAAAGCAATTCTGCCTCTTCTTTGTGATCAAGGTAAATTTTTCCTTACAAGATTTCAACTCCTTTTCTTACTTGCTGGTTTCCAAACAAGAGAAGTTCAAAATGCCCAAAGGACAGCCACAACTTATAATTCAAAAAGACCCTCACTATGTCTTTTGGCAAGGGTTCACCCCTCTTTAGGGATCAGAACCTCTAATTGTACAGAAACCACAGAAGTGCAATGAGAAACACAAATTCCCCCATGAGTCATTGGGAGCAATGGTGAGTGGAACTATTGATACCTCTGCACTTTAGTTCCTGGACCCAGAGTGTATTTCTTCTAGATAAGCAGCCACACAGAGATTTTAGCTATAGCTTGTATACTGTATTCTGAAGGATAGTCTACCATTTTTGAAGTATGTCTCTGAGAAGGAGCTTTAGCTGCAAGTTCAGCAGGATCACTCCAATGTTGACTACAGCAACTGGTATGGTATGTCACAAAACCAATAGATCTCATAAATGTGAGCCCACTTATTCAACTCTTTCATTGTGAAGTGGGTGCCCTGGTCAAATGCTTTGTGTTGCGGGATTCTAGGGTCGTGAATTAGGCACTCTGTAAACCTATGGCTAATGGTCCTGGCTCAAGTTCTACAGGGAGAGGCAGTGGGGCTATACCTGCAATTGTATTTTTTTGTGTGTGAGAAAAAATTGATTTCTCATGGGAGAGGCCAAAAAGAATAAGCTTACCACCATACAATGAGTTGGCCTTTGTGAGGAAAAGTGCCATATAGGGGACTCAGTTTTAGTGCTTATTTCTGACAACTTGTACATTGAGATGCAGCAGCTAAATTGGCTTTATTAAATGGGGTTCATGGTGGTGGTCCAATATGAAACATATGTTTCTACCACTGTGGCAAATCCATTCATGTACCCATCATGCTAGTTCTGGGGTGGCCAATGGGAAAATGTGCCTCACATCAACTGGCAAGGTCATTGTTCAGTGGTCTTTCCATGACAGGTGCTTTCTAAAATATGTTAATATGTGATAGTAAACTCTAGACACTTTGAGATTTTACCATATGTCCACCCATACGTTTCCACTTCAGAAGTCTTTGTGTCCAATATTCCAGTGTCTCCCTTCCCTGTTCCTGGCCAGCTGGCCAGGCTTCTGGTCAATTTCCAGAAATGTATGTATAGTTTTCATCTCTGCCTACTTCTCCTTCCATACAAAGAGGATGCCAGATGCACCATTTAAGGTCTGTCTATTGGGAATGTTTTCCTTATCATTGTCTCTCAAAGCCACCCTTGCATGTGGCTATAATTCAGCTGCCATTCATTTTTGGCTTATACTTATATAATGACTTGAACTATCTGAAAGCCAAGCTCAGCATTTTTCCTTCCTTTTTCAGCTGGACTTATACAACACAGCCACCCTCATGCCTGTAGATAGGAGCTAATCGTGGAATGCTGGTACAACTCTCTGGGGTAAAATGGGGTCTGGGCCATCTACTCATGTATTCTTTTATTCAACTACTGCTTACAATATCCATTTTAAAAAATTTTTTTTAATTTTTATATAAACATATAATGTAACCCCACCACCCTCTCCCAACACCCCTCCCCCCCACTGCCCTGTTTGTTTTATGACATTAAGAGTCTCTTTTGGTTTGTCTCCCTCCCAATCCCATCTTGTTTCATTTATTCTTTTCCTACCCCCTTAGCGCCCACCCCTGTTGCATCTCCACTTCCTCATATCAGGGAGATCATATGATAGTTGTCTTTCTCTGATTGATTTATTTCACTGAGCATAATACCCTCTAGTTCCATCTGTGTTGTCAGTATATATTACAATGGAATACTATGCAGTCATCAAAAGAAATGAAATCTTGCCATTTATAATATCCATATTTATGACTTGGTTCATTTACTCTCCTGTTTTGGTGGAATGTAGCATCTAGGAGCTTCAAGAACAAGTGCAAACAAGATAAATTTTTGAGAAATTTCATGCATAATTTGATGCCTTTATTGCCTCCTTGTGTTTGATATTTTGACTAGAATAGCATTCTAAATTGGAAATCATTTTCCTTTAGAATTTGGAGGCATTCATCCCTTGTACATGTATTTCCCTGATGATCAGTGACATTGAGCACCTTTTCATGTTCCTGTTGGTCATCTGTATGTCTTCTTAGAAATAACGTCTGTTCTGGGTGCCTGGGTGGCTCAGTTGGTTAAGCAACTGTCTTTGTCTCAGGTCAGGATCCTGGAGTCCTGGGATCAACTCCAGCATCGGGCTCCCAGCTCCATGGGGAGTCTGCTTCTCTCTCTGACCTTCCCACCTCTTGTGCTCTCACTGTCTCTCTCAAGTAAATAAATAAAATCTTTAAAAAGAAATAATGTCTGTTCAGATCCTCTGCCCATTTTTTAATTGGATGTTTTGGCTATTGAATTATAGGAATTCTTTATTTTGGATATAAACCTCTTGTCAGGTATATGATTTGCAAATTTTTCCAATTCTGTAGGTTGCCTTTCATTTTGTTGTTTTTTTTTCTTTTCTTTGCAGAAACTTTTTAATTTGATGTAGTTTCACTTGTTTTTTTGTTTGTTTGTTTTTGATGTCAAATCCAAAAACTCATTGCCAAGACTGATGTCAAAGAGATTTTTCAGTAGGGGGCCTCGTCAGGTCAGTCTCTGTAGCCTGTGACTCTTGATGTCAGCGTCATGAGTTTGAGTCCCATGTTGGGTATAGAGATATAGAGATTACTTTAAAAAAATCTTTAATAAAAAGAGTTTTCATGCTTTCTTCTTGGAGTTTTATGGTTTGGGTCTTCATCTTTTTTAAGAACAGAAATTTTAATTTTGGTAAAGTCAGATTTTTCCATATTTTATCATTTACACGTTTTTTGTGACCTATATATAAGGTCTTTATGTGCTCCAACGTGAGTTTCTTCTAAAGTTTTATAGTTACATTGCTTCTTGGCCTTTTGGCTAAGATCAAGTTATAGTTACAGCTTTTACATTTGTCCATGATCCATTTAAAGGTAATTTTTGTGTATGATGTAAGAATCAAGCGTTCCCCCCACATATATATATGGTGTTGATCAAATGGTTTGTTGAAATGACTACCTTAGCCCCACTGACACTTTACATTGGTTCTTTTGTCAAAAATCAATCAATTATCCATAATAGAAATGCCTATTTCTGGACTATATTTCATTCCCTCGTCATTATGCCTATGTTTTTCTGCCAATATCACACTATCTTGATTATTATGTCTTCACAACTTTCCCCACAAAGAGAACTATAGGTCATGGGCAAATTCCATCAATCTTCCAAGAAAGACATATCAATGTTACACAAATAAAAATTTAAAAAGGAAAAAATACTAACTTGTTTTATGGAACCAGTATAACCCTTTTATTTTAACCTAACAAAGACACTACAAAAAAAATACCAATATTCATTACAAATACAAATGCAAAACATCCTTAACAAAATAGTAGCAAATTGAATTCTCTAATGTAATCTCAGTTAACAAATTTGATTTGTTTTGTTTTGTTTTGTTTTTTAGCACATCAGAACATGCCATTTCATGGTCTTCTAGCTTACATTGTTTCTTATGAGAATTTTGTAAGCTTTTTTTATTTATAAGAAGTGATTCTTTTACTCAGATATAATTTTTTCTGGCTTTTGCTTTGTTATGGTTTTAATCAATATGATTGTGATGTAACTTGATCTCATTCTCTGTTTATGTAGCTTAGAGTTCATTAAACTTTTGAATCTTATCAAATTTAGAAAATTTTGGCCATACTTTTTTCAAAACGTTTTCATTCTCCTTTATATCTCTCCTCTTTAGCTAGAACTCCTATCAAAAGTATGTTATTTGAAAATTATATATCTGATACAGTGTTAACACCCAAAATATAGAGAGAACTTATAAAATACAACACCAAAAAACCACAATCTGATTAAAAAATGGACAGAGGACCTGAAAAGCACTCTTCCAGAGAAGACATATAGATGGCCAACAGACACGTGAAAAGAAAAAATGCAAATCAAAACAACAATGAAATATAACCTTGTACTGTCAGAATGACTGGAATTAAAAGACAAAATATTAGTCTTGGCAAGGATGTGGAGAAAAAGGAATTCTTATGCACTGTTGATGAGAATAGAAGTTGGTGGGGTCACTGTGGAGAAGTATGGAGGTGCCACAAAAAACTAAAAAATAGAAATGCCATACAATTCCACTATTGTATATTCATCGAAAGAAAACAAAACACTAGTTTGAAAAAATATATATTCCCCAATATTTATTGACCCATTAATTACAATAGCTAAGATATGGAAGCAACCTAAGTGTCCATTGATAGATGAATAAAGATGTTGTATATGTACACACACACACATACACACAGGAATATTATGTAAACCTGATCAGATATATAATTTTCAAATAATACACTTTTACACACACACACACATATGTGAATATTATGCAACCATTAAAAGGAAGAGATCATGCCACTTGAGACAACATGGATGGAACTAGATAGTCTTTCGTTACATGAAATAGGTCAGACTGAGAAAGACAAATATCATATGATTTCACTCCTGTGTGGAATCTGAACAACAAAACAGATGAATAAACAAACAGAATCAGACCTATAAATACAGGTGAGAAACATGGCTGCCAGAGGGAAGGAACAAGGAGAGATGGGAAAAATGGGTTAAGAAGAGTGGGAAATATAGGTTTTCACCTATGGAATGAATACATCACAGGAATAAAAGATATGGGATAGGGATTATAGTCAATGATACTGGAATAATAATGTATGGTAACAGGTGATCACTACACTTGTGGAGAACATATCATGACATATATAGAAGCTGAATCACTGTTACACACCTGAAACTAATGTAATATTGTGTCAACTATATTCAAATTTTAAAAATTAAGTATATTAGACTACTTGATTTTATTTCACAGGTCACTGAGGTTTCAATCATTTTTTACCTCTGTGATTCAGTAAGGATAGTTTTTATTACCATGTGCTCAAGGTCACTGGCCATTTTTTTCTAGCTTTTCATCTGCTCTTAATCCCATCCAAATGAGTTTTTCATTTCCAATCTTGTATTTTTCACCTCTAAAAATTCCATTTGCATCTTTAGAAAATCATTTTTATATCTTCCATTTCTTGTCTCATTATACTCAAGTTTTGCTTTAAAATTTTGAGCACTTATGTAATACTGATTTTAAAGTCCTTGTATGTTAATTCCATTTTGCCTTCATTTTTGTCATTCTACTGAATAATATTACTCTGGGTTCTATATTCTATTTTGCCTTTCTCATGTCTTATAAATTTTTGAAAATATGAATGTTGTGAATGTTGGTTTTGTTGTATTCCTTTAAAGAGTATTAAAGTTGTTTTGAGAAAAAGTTGATTTTTTTTTTTGTCTTTGTAGTTGTTCTAACATAGTCTTTACCTTAGGACTAGATTAACCTTATTATAGAGGCATGGCCTTTTAGAATTCAGTATTGAATTCCTGTGTGTTCAGTGAGAGGGCTTTCTGATATGGTAAGGATTTTAATGCCTCTCAGCAATGTATGAGGCTAGAATACTTTAGATTATAGTTATTTTGCAATTTTCCTTTGCTTGGTATGGAGTTTAACCCTAGGCAGATTTATTTCAAGCCAAAGACTTAATGGAAATCCTATTCAGATTGCTGGCATACTTCTTCTAAAATGTCCTCCTTTCTGGTACTTTATTCACAAATTCTAGATGTCTTGCTCTTCCCATCTCCAATCTCTGTACCTTAATTAAGTCAAACCTCTGTGCTGTAGTTGGGATCCCCCTCTGGGCACCGGGGCTAAGAGAGTGCCTTTAAACATAAAGCCAGGGTAAATAAGGGGCTCAGATTTTCCATTTTTCTTCTTTAAGGGATGTCTAGCCACTCCTATTAGCTGATGTTGAAAACAGTTTTCTTATTTATTTTTCCCAGTTGTCTAATTATATATAGTTAGAGATTAAGTCTGGTGCCAGATATTCCATCATTGCCTTAAGTGGAATTCCTTTTGCACTCAATTCTGGTCCTAGGGATGTATTCTCAATGTGAAATTTTGTTCAATCATCTAAAAAAGAAGGGCTGGAATTTCTCAATATTGCAGATTACTGAGATTTATTTAACATCTGGACAAGCCACAATGTAGTTTTAACAAGTTTATTGACCAATTCTTATACACTCAAGTGGGAAACCTATACCTCCCTAAAATAGGGGATCCTCACTGTATTTCAAAAATGTCTTGGAGAGCTTTTAAATGAGAAATAGCTTCGTGTGTTATGTTGTACTTTATTTTTTACATAATTTAAAAGGCTTTTGTTCGCTCCAAATGGTAGGTTCTTTGAAAGCAGGAATCATGGTTTCCTGGTACTCTACATAACTCCCAACCTGGAGGAGTGCTCAGTAAGGCAGCCCAGGGAAAACTTGTCAGACAACTGGCTGTTTCTTACAACTGCAACTGCAAGTCTATAAGGTATTTTCTGGATGTCTCTCTTTTTAGGAGTATTTTTTTTTCCTGGAATATCTGAGATATAAGAAAAACTATTTATCCAGCTTCAGTATAAGTCCACTTATTACTATAAAAGATAAAAATTTTTGCTTTTTTTAGTTATAAGCACGGGTATTATGTGATAATATGTTAAAGTAACATTTTGGTAGGATATTATTTTACATTAATTCTATTAATGTAAAAATTATATCACCTTCTCAGAAGCATACTCAAGATAATCATCCTAAGCCTGAAAAATACCTGCTTTATTTTAAAGTGACAGTGTTAATATATTTGGTTGCAAATGATTCCCTTGGGCTGAAAACATGTTGAACATTTTAAAACATTTTAGCTTTCTAACCTGTAAACAAATAAAAAATGTTCAATTCCCTAGGGAGACATTTTATTTCTGAAGTTTCATGAACTACTCTACACAGCACTTAAATGGCTAGTCTATATAATCTGTAATGTGGGTTAACTATTAGATAAGGAGATTCAAAGTGATTATTTGCTCATTCATCTCTCTTTTCTCTCTTTTGCTCTCTCTCTGTCTCTGTGTGTGTCTCTCTCTCTCTCACACACACACACACAGGAAGTTTCAACACTTTGCTTGACATTGAAAGTACATATTATAATGGACCTTGTTTTTTCGGAGCTTGTAATTTTTAAGAGATCTCTTATTAAGACATGAAATGAATGAGATCCAAACTAGAGATCTAAATCACATGTGACTAGTGCAAAAATTCTATAGTCCTATAGAAGCAGGGAGAGTGTTTTCAGCTTTACTTATCAGTGATGATTTAACGGAAGAATTGGTTGGCTCTTGGGAAGCGGTTAGCACTGAAGAGAAAAATTCCTTCCAGAGATTGCACTGTAGCAGTGAAGGCAGGGCGTGGTAAAGGAGGTAACTTTAACAATCTTTAACTGGCAATAGATTGAAAACTGTTTTGATAAAAGTGGTTGCAAACACAACTGTTATGTAAAATAAGGAGAGAGCATCAGCAGGAACAGAAATGTTGAGTTGTGTTAGAATCCAAAATTAGAATTGGAATTTACAGTTTAATGGTTATATCTGTTGACTGAGAAGATGGGCTTACTAGCTGCAGATTTAAGACATGATTCAGATATTTTCAGCAGATTCAGACACAAATTCTTGAGTATCCGGGAGTGTGGTTGAAACATCAACAAAAATAAGGGAAAGACTTATACTGGGACAGAAGACGAGTCCAAGTATACCAAATTCTTCCAGAGAGAACACCTCAGAGACAGGAGTAAAGGAAAAGTGGATTCTGGGTTCTGAGATGCAGATGAGGAAAATGAATGAGATTTTCATCAGATGAATTCAGTCTTATTAGTAAGACTGTGACAAAGTTTAAGTGTTGATAATTCTGTTCATCATTTCATTTTCAGCATTAATTTTGATGTTTTTTTAAAACAATGCATTAAAATACTACTTACCATATTCACTAAGTGCTTGGACACCTCATTAAAATTTGCATCTTTGGTCCCACCCTGGATAAAAAGCATGATTTCGGTATTGGAATGGGTAGCAATTCATGCATAATAAATTAGCATATTATATGAGCACATGGTCCAAATGAACTTCAGGTAGAATAGGGTTTTTTTCTAAAGTTGAGCTAGGGGCGCCTGGGTGGCTCAGTGGGTTAAAGCCTCTGCCTTCGGCTCTGGTCGTGATCACAGGGTCCTGGGATCGAGCCCTGCATCGGGCTCTCTGCTCAGCGGGGACCCTGCTTTTCCCCTCTCTCTCTGTCTGCCTCTCTGCCTACTTGTGATCTCTGTTTGTCAAATAAATAAATAAAAATAAAGTTGTGCTAAAATTTTTCACAGAGCTAGAACAAACAACCCTAAAATTTGTATGGAACCACAAAAGACCCTGAATAGACAAAGCAGTCTTGAAAAGGGAAAGTAAAACTGGAGGCATCACAATTCTAGACTTCAAGATATATTACAAAGCTGTGGTAATTAAGTCAGTATCATACTGGCACAATAACACATAGATCAATGGGAATGAAACAGAAAACTCACAGATGAACCCAAAAGTATATGACCAACTAATCTTTGACAAAGCAGGAAGAAGAGTGTCAATCTGTCCAGGACAGAACCCTCTTATGCTAGTAGGATTTAGACCAGTGTCTGGCATTTAATATTTTCTTTCTTTTAATATTAAATTTATTTATTTATTAATTTTTATTTAAACATATAATGTAACCCCACCACCCTCTCCCAACAACCCTCCCCCGACCCCCCTCAGTTTGTTTTATGACATTAAGAGTCTCTTTTGGTTTGTCTCCCTCCCGATCCCATCTTATTTCATTTATTCTTTCCTACCCCCTTAACCCTCCCCCACTGTTGCATCTCCACTTCCTCATATCAGGGAGATCATATGATAGTTGTCTTTCTCTGATTGACTTATTTCGCTAAGCATAATACCCTGTAGTTCCATCCATGTCTTCACAAATGGCAAGATTTCATTTCTCTTGATGGCTGCATAGTATTCCATTGTATATATATACCACCTCTTCTTTATCCATTCATCTGTGGATGGACATCTAGGTTCTTTCCATAACTTGGCTATTGTGGACATTGCTGCTATAAACATTCGGGTACACGTGCCCCTTTGGATCACTACGTTTGTATCTTTAGGGTAAATACCCAGTAGTACAATTGCTGGGTCATAAGGTAGCTCTATTTTCCATTTTTTGAGGAACCTCCATGCTGTTTTCCAGAGTGGTTGAACCAGCTTGCATTCCCACCAACACTGTAGAAGGGTTCCCCTTTCTTAACATCCTTGCCAGCATCTATCATTTCCTGACTTGTTCATTTTAGCCATTCTGACTGGTGTGAGGTGGTATCTCATTGTGGTTTTGATTTGTATTTCCCTGATGCCCAGTGATGTGGAGCACTTTTTCATGTGTCTGTTGGCCATCTGGATGTCTTCTTTGCAGAAATGTCTGTTCATGTCCTCTGCCCATTTCTTGATTGGATTATTTGTTCTTTGGGTGTTGAGTTTGCTAAGCTCTTTATAGATTTTGGATACTAGCCCTTTATCTGATATGTCATTTGCAAATATCTTCTCCCATTCTGTCAGCTGTCTTTTGGTTTTGTTGACTGTTTCCTTTGCTGTGCAAAAGCTTTTGATCTTGATGAAGTCCAAATAGTTCATTTTTTCCTTTGCTTCCTTTGCCTTTGGCATTGTTCCTAGGAAGAAGTTGCTGTGGCTGAGGTCGAAGAGGTTGCTGCCTGTGTTCTCCTCAGGATTTTGATGGATTCCTTTCTCACGTTGAGGTCCTTCATCCATTTTGAGTCTATTTTCGTGTGTGGTGTAAGGAAATGTTCCCATTTCATTTTTCTGCATGTTGCTGTCCAACTTTACCAACACCATTTGTTGAAGAGGCTGTCTTTTTTCTATTGGATATTCTTTCCTGCT
>ML109295.1:0-36403 GCA_003697995.1 Taxidea taxus jeffersonii | reverse complement strand
TGGGGGAGGGGCCTGTTGTAGTGATTCTCAGGTGTCTCTGCCCCAGGCGGAGTTGCACCGCCCTTGCCAGGGGCCGGGCTAAGTCATCCTCTCAGGTTCGCTTTCGGGGGCTTTTGTTCCCTGAACGCTTTCCGTAGAGTTCCAGAGGACGGGAATGACAATGGCGGCCTCCAGTCTCCGGTTTGGAGGAGCCAAGAGCTCGGGGCCCCAGTCTTCAGGGCGCCTTCAGAGAAAAGCGCTTAATCACTCCCGTCCCCCAGCCTCCGGCCGCGCTCGGAGAAAATCGCGCGTCATCAGTCCCGTCTCACCGGCTTCTGGGAGCTCCGAGCTCACCCAGCCTGTGACCAAGCGTCTCTGTCTCTGGCAGAGTCCCACCTGGAGTCTCCGGAGCCCGCAGATCCCTGAGCTCTCCCGGGTCGGAGTCTCCCCGGATCTTGTGGGGACCCTCGCACAGAGCACCGGCCCGTGTCACCGACCACTAGGAAACCTCGGCTCTGTCTCCGCATCCGGCTTCCCTGCTCTCATACCTGTGAGCTCTGCGACGCTCAGACACCCCCGATCCTTCCGTGACCCCGTGGGACCTGAGTCCACGCTGTCCCCGCGAGGTCTTCCCCCAGTTTAGCCTCTGGAGCGATGTCCCTCCGTGGAGCAGACTTTAAAAGCCCTGATCTTTGCTCCGTTGCTCCGCCGCTTGCCGGGAGCCGGCCCCTCCGCCCGGGGTCTATCTTCCCGTCGCGTTGGATTCACTTCTCCGCTGGTCCTACCTTTCAGAAAGGGGTCGATTTTCTGTTTCTAGAATTGTTGTTTTTCTTCTCTTCGATCTCCTGCTGGATTCGTAGGTGTTCAGAATGGTTGGATAGGCGATCTAGCTGATCTCCTGCTGCCTGATGTCGTCTCAGCTGCTGCTTCTCCACCATCTTGACTCCTCCCTCTGGCATTTAATATTTAGTAAGATGTTTGTAAGCAGGGAAGAATGCCCAATGGAAAAAGACAGTTTCTTCAGCAAATGGTGTTGAGAAAACTGGATAGCAACATGTGAAAGAATGAAACTATGCCACTTTCTTATACCACATACAAAAATAAATTCAAAATGGATTAAATACCTAAATGTGAGACAGGAAACATTAGAATTCTCAAGGAGAACACAGGCAGTAACCTCTTTGACATAGGCTGACATATATAGATCTTCTTTCTATATATAACTTTTATATATATATATGCATATATATATATATTCCTGTGTGTAATATTTTATATACATAATATGTATATATATAAAATATTACACACAGGAATATTACTCAGTCACTAAAAACAATGATATCTTGCCATTTGCAATGATGTGGATGGAGCTAGAGGATAATATGCTTAGTGAAATAAGTCCAAGAAAGACAAATACCATATGATTTCACTCAATCAAAACAGATGAACATGGGGTGGGGAATAAGGAAAATCAAGCCAGGAAACAGACTCTTAACTATAGGGAAAAAATTGAGGATTACTGGAGGGGAGGTGGATGGAGGGTGGATGTGATGGGTATTAAGGAGGACACTTGATGGGCCCTGGGTGTTGTATGTGTAAGTGATGAATCACTAAATCACACACCTGAAACTAATATTATACTGTAAGTTAAGTAATTGGAATTTAAATAAAATTTATTTAATTAACTAATAAATAAATAAAAACTTGGAAAAATGTGCTTAAAAACATATAACATAAAATTTGCCATCTTAAAACCATTTTTAAGAGTACAGTTCAGAGGTGTTGAACTATATATTCACCTTGTTGTGTAACATCTCCTCATCTTTCAAAACTGAACTCTATACCATTTAATAAACTTCCTGTTTCTCCTTCTCCCTAGCCCCTGGTACCTGTCCTTCTACTTTCTGTTTCAGATACCTCATATAAGTGGAAACATAGAATTTGTCCTTTTGTGTCTTATTTCACTTAGCATAATGCCCTCAAATTTCATGTGACAGGTTTTCTTTTTCCTTTTAAGACTGAAGAACATTCCATTGTATTGTTCACCTTTGATGGGTATTTGGGTTGCTTCTACTTGGCTATTGTGGAAAAAGCAATGATGAGCATGGTGTGCAAATATCTCTTCATGACCCTGTTTTTAATTCTTTTGGATATATATTTAGAAATGATATTGCTGGATATCTTACATTAATTCTATTTGTAGTCTTTTTGAGGAAATGCTATGCTATTTTTGCAGTATAATGGGTTTTGACCTTCTACAATCCCACCAGAAGTGCACAGGGGTTCCATTTTATCTAAATCTTCAGCAGCACTAATATATTCCTCCGAATGGGTGTGAGGAGATTTTGTTATGCATTTCTCTAATGATATTTTTATATGCTTGTTGGTCATTTGTGTATTATATTTGGAAAGACATCTATTCAGGTTTTTGGCCCAGTTTTTAACCAGGCTATTTGCTTTTTTGTGGCTGAGTTGTAGGAGTTCTTTGTATATTCTGGATATTAACACCTTATGAGATACATGACTTGCAAATATTTTCTCCCATTCCATAGGTTTGTTGCCTTTTCATTCCATGGATTGTATCCTTTGCACAGAAACATTTTAGTATAATGTATTTCCATTTCCCTACTTTTGCTTTTATTTCCTGTGCTTTCAGTATTATATCCAAGAAATCATTGCCACAGCCAATGTCATGAAGATTTTCTTGATGTTTTGTTCTAGAATTTTATAGTTTATGGGTTTTTCATTTAGATTTTTAACCATTTTGAGTTAATTTCAGTACATAGTTTAAGTCCAACTTTGTTTTGGTTATTTTTGGATGTGCATATCCAGTTTTCCCAACATGCTTTGTAGAAAAGACTGTTCTTTTCCCATTAAGTAGTCTTGGCACATTTTGTAAAAACTTAGGTGACTATATACCTAACTGTTTGTTTCTCAGCTTTCTATTCTTTTCCATTGGTCTATATGTCTTCATGCTATTTCCACACTTTTTTAATGACTGTGGCTTTGTTAACATTTTTTTGGAATCAGGAAGGGTGAGACCTCCAACTTTGTTCTTTTTAATGCTTGTTTTGGTCCCTTGAAATTCCATATGAATTTTAGAATAGATTTTTCTACTCAAAAAATTTTGATCGGGATTGCATTGATTCTGTAGATCACTTTAGTTAGTATGGACATCTTTTTTTCTTTATTTAAAATCAATTAACATATAGTGTATTACTATTTTCAGAGGTAGAGCTTAGTGATTCATCAGTTGCATATAACACTCAGTTCTCATTACATCAAGTGCCCTCCTTAATGCCTATCATCTGGTTACTCCATCCTACCCCCACAAGCTCCAGCAATCCTCAGTTCGTTTCCTAGTAGTTAAAAGTCTCTTAGGATTTGCCTCCCTATGTTTTTATCTTATTTTATTTTTCTTTACCTTCCCCTATGTTCATCTGTTTTGTTTCTTAAATTCCACATATGACCGAAATCATATTGTATTTTTCTTTCTCTGACTTTTTTCACTTAGCATACTGCCCTCTAGTTCCATCCATGTCATTGCAAATGCCAAGATCTCATTTTTTTGATGGCTGAGTAATATTCCACTGTGTATATATACCACATCTTTATCCACTCATCTGTTGGTGGACATCTGGGTTCTTTCCATAGTTTGGCCATTGCAAACATTGCTGCTATAAACATTGGGTTGCATGTGCCCCTTCAAATTACTGTGTTTGTATCCTTTGGATAATACCTAATAGTCCAATTGCTGAGTTGTAGAGTAGCTCTCTTTCTAACTTTTCAAGAAGCCTCCATCCTGTTTTCCAGTGTGGCTGTACCAGTTTGCATTCCTACCAACAGTGTAAGAGGGTTCTGCTTTCTCTGCATCCTTGCCAACATCTGTTGTTTCCTGAGTTGCTAATTTTAGCCATTCTAAAATGTGAGGTGGTACGGACATCTTTTTTTTTTCTTCTTAAGATTTTATTTATTTACTTGACAGAGATCACAAGTAGGCAGAGAGGCAGGCAGAGAGAGAGACGGAGAAGCAGGCTCCCCGCTGAGCAGAGAGCCCGATGCGGGGCTCGATCCCAGGACCCTGAGACCATGACCTGAGCTGAAGGCAGAGGCTTAACCACTGAGCCACCCAGGCACCCCAAGGTGGCATGGACATCTTAACAATATTGTGTGTGAGATGGTATGGACATCTTAACAATATTATGTTTTCCAATCCATAAACACAGGATATCTTCCCACTAATTTGTGTCTTTTTAAACTTATTTTATCAATGTTATGGTTTTCAGTGTATGAGGTTTTCACTTTGGTTAGGTTTATCTGTAAATATTTTATGCTTTTTAATGCTATTGTAAAAGACATTGTTTTCTTAATTTCCTTCTTGGGTTATTGATTGTTAGTGTATAGAAACTCAATTGAGGTTTGTGTGTTGTTTTTATATCCTGCAACTTTACTGAATTCATTTATTAGTATACTGAGAGTACACTACAGAGTACTATGAGTTAATATTTGATAGCAGTATGGTGCAGGGGAACTCCACACTAGTCACACTACTATGAAGGATAGTACCTGGTTATGCTGGCAACTTAAAAGGGACTCTGGCAAACTAAACATGTTCTGGGATTCCAGGATTATATTATCTGCTTTTATATAATGGCTGACTTTTTTTAAGATAGAAGAATCTGATTTTATATCTGTTACTGTAAACAATAGGGGGTACATTACTGGGTAGATATTTACCAGAAACAATCTACTTAAGGAATTCTCTCATTTTAAGAATTGTCTAATGAGATGAATAGATAGAAATGAATAGATAAAACTATAAAAAATAGTTTTATTTTTATGCTTTTAAAAAATATAGTTAACATACAATGTTACATTAGTTTCAGATATACAACATAGTGATTCAACATCTCTATACATTACGCTGTGCTCCCCACAAGTGTAGTTACCATCTGTCCCAATACAGCACGATTACAATATCATTGACAGTATCCCCTATGCTGTGCATTTTATTCCTATGACTCATTCATTCCATCAGTGGAACCTTGTACCTCCCACTCCCCTCCCCTCAGGCAACCATCAGTTTCTCATCAGTATTGACAGGCCTAATTCTGCATTTTGTTTGTTAATTTGTGTGTTGTTGTTTTTAAAAAAATTTTATTTATTTGAGGGAAAGAGTGTGCAAGGGAGCACAGTGGGAGATGCAGAGGGAGAGGGAGAGAAAGAGAATTTCAAGCAGACTCTGCCTTGAGCCCAGAGCCAGATGTGGGACTCTATCCCAAAACCCTGAGTTATGACCTGAGCCAAAATCAAGAGTCAGATACTTAACCAGCTGAGTCACCCAGACACCTCCATTTGTTTTGTCCTTTTTAAATTCTACACACATACATTTTAAATATCATATGGTATTTGTATTTCTCAGTCTGCCTTATTTCACTTAACATAATACCCTTTAGATCCATCTTTGTTGTTTCAAACTGCATGAGCTCATCCTTCTTTATGGCTACATAATATACCATTGTGTTTGTGTATGTACATATATATGTGTATGTATGTATCTATTTATAGAGATATAGAGATACACATATTTTTGCCCATTCATCTGTCAGTAGACACTTAGGCTGCTTTCATATCTTGGCTACTGTAAATAATGCTGCCATAAATAAAATGTGTGTATATCTCTTCAAATGAGTGTTTTTATTTTCTTTAGGTAAATTCCCAGTAATAGAATCATTGGGTCATATGGAATTTCTGTTTTTAATTTTTGAGGAAGCTCCATACTCTTTTCAAGGCTGCATTAATTTTCATTCTCACCAAGTGCATAAGGATTCCTTTTTCTCCACATTTTTGGCAACACTTATTTTTTATCTTTTGGTTCTAGCTATTCTGACAGGTGTAAGGTAATACTTCATTGTGATTTTGATCTGCATTTTCCTTATGATTAGTGATGTTGAGCATCTTTTCATATGTCTGTTGGTCACTTATATATCTTCTCTAAAAAACTGTCTATTCAGGTCCTCTGCCCATCTTCTTAATTAGATTGTTTTCATTTTGGGTGTTGAGTTGTATAAGTTCTTTATATATTTTGGATATAAATCTCTTATTGGATATATCATGTGTAAATATCTTCTCACATTCCCCAGGTTGCCTTTTTGTTTTCTTGATGGATTTCTTTGCTGTGCAAAATCTTTTATTCTCATGTAGTTCTAATAGTTTATTTTAGCTTTTATTTCCCTTGCCTTAGGAGACCTATCTAGAAAAATGTTGCTATGGCTGAGGTCAAATTACTGCCTGTGTTTTCTTCTAGGAGTTTTACAGCTTCAGGTCTCAAATTTAAGTCTTAAATCCATTTTGAGTTTATTTTTGTGTATGTTGTTAGGAAGTGGTTCAGTTTCATTCTTATGCAGGTAGCTTTCCAGTTTCCCTGGCACAAATTTATTGAAGAGCCTGTCTTTTCCCCATTTTACTTTTTTTACCTCCTTTGTCATAGATTAAGTGACCATATAATTGGGGGTGTATTTCTGGGCTCTCTATTCTGTTCTATTGATCTATGAGTCCATTTTTATGCTAGCATAGTAATGTTTTGATTAATACAGCTTTGTGATTTATCTTGAAATCTGGGATTGTGATACCTTCAGATTTTTTCTTACTCAAGATTGTTTTCACTAGTTGGGGTCTTTTGCGGTTCCATGTAAATTTTAATATTATTTGTTCTAGTTCTGTGAAAAATGCTATTAATATTTTGATAGGCATTGCATTGAAACTTTAGGTGATTTTTGAGTAATATGGAATTCTAATCCAAGAGCATGGACTATCCATGTGTTTGTGTCATCTTCAACTTCTTTCATTATTGTTTTATAGTTTTCAAAGTATAGGTCTATCAGCACTGGGTTAGGTTTATTCCTAGATATTTTATTATTTTTGGTGCACTTATAGGTAGAATTGTTTTCTTAATTTCTCCTTTTGTTACTTTGCTATTAGTGTACAGAAATGTTACTGATTTCTGAGTACTGATTTTATATCCTGCAACTTTACTGAATTCATTTGTAACTTCTTGTAGTTTTTGGTGGAATCTTTTGGATTTTCTACGTGTAATATTTTGTCATTTCCAATAGTACAGCATTCTTCTTTGTTAACAAGATGGATGCCTCTTTTTTCTTTTTCTTGTCTGATTGCTGTTGTTAGGATGTGTAGTACTATGTTGAATAAAAGTGGTGAGAGTGGACATCTTTCTCTTGTTCTTGATTTTAAAGGATAAACTGTCATTTTATCAGCATTAAGTAAGATGTTAGCCCTGGGTTTTTCATATATGACCTTTATTATGTTCAGTTATGTTCTCTCTAAAACCACTTTACTGAGAGTTTTTTTTTTTTATCATGAATGGATGTTGAATTTTGTCAAATTATTTTTCTTCATCTATTGAGGTCATATATTTTTTATCCATATTCTTGATGTGGGATATCACATTGATTTGTGAATATTGAACCATCCTTGCACTTCTGGAATAAATCCCATTTGATTGTGATGCATTACACTTTTAATGTATTGTTGTATGCAGTTTGCTAATATTTGGTTGAGGATTTTGCATCTACATTCATCAGAGATACTGGCCTAAAATTTTCTTTTTGTGTGTGGTGTCTTTGTTTGGTTTTGGTATTAGGGCAATGCTGGTCTTGTAGAAGGTGTTTGGAAGCTTTCCTTCCTCTACTTCTTCTTCTTCTTCTTCTTTTTTAATAGTTTGAGAATAGATATTAATTCTTCTTTAATTGTTTGCTAGAATTCACTTGTGAATCTATCTGGCCTGGACTTTCATTGTTTGATAGTTTTTTGATTATCATTTCAATTTAATCAGTCTGTTCATATTTTCTATTTCTTCCTGATCCAATTTTGGAATTTTATATGTTTCTAGGAATTTATCCATTCCTCCTAGGATGTTCAATTTGTTGGCATACAATTTTTCACAGTATTCTCTTATAATCCTTTGTATTTTTTTGTGATATCAGTTGTTACTTCTCTCTCATTTCTGATTTTATTTGGGTCCTTTCTCTTTTTTCTTTATGTGTGAGGTTTATCAATTTTGTTTATCTTTTCAGACAAAGACGTGTTTTATTTTGGATATCAAAGTAATTTTTAGGAGGTTCTTTCTTGCAGTGATTATGACTACAAATTTATATGTGCATGTAAAATATAATATTAAGAAAATAACTATCTGAAAGTTAGTGTTTCAAATGAAAAATTGAAGGTTTCTAATCTCTAATAGCCAAAGCTTGTAATGTTAGGTTTTATTTATTTTCAGACTGGTTAGAAAAAAAATGAAATTTTATTTATTTTACTATTATATAGGTTTTCAAAAAACTTTCAAATGGTCAGTTCAATTTCACATTCATTTGGGTAATCATCTTGTTCTAAATATAAAAGTAAAAGGCAAAGATAAACAGCTCATATGGCAATTACTTTGTGATATTACTATGGGCAATAGGCTATTGGTTTAACACTATCATAATTTGGAGTTATTTAGTTTGTAAAATGTCGATGTTTACTTCTGTATGGCAGCTGAGTGGTAATGTATAATAAAATCCTGAAATACTGCAATGTTTACTCAGATTCCACTATTTCTGGTTTAAGAAATAAAAATTATGGCTTAGTGATTCTGCCTTAAATATTCACATAAACACTCTTCTCCCCAGTTCCATTCTTTCTTCCCTGGTGCCCATGACAGCTGTGTTTCCTTTACAGTTGGTGATTTTAAGAATGTGCTGTGGAGAAGAGCAGGGGAATAAAGGAGAACATTTTCTCTGTTCAGCCTGAGCAGATGTCTAGAGTCCATGCGCAGTGAACTTATATTCAGTGTAGAGAAATATCTCCTCAAAGGATAATTTTGTATTAGAAATTTAATAAATGTAGAGGAAAAAGCCATCTGCATGCTCTTTTTGCTGTGAAAGGGTAGCATCTGCTTTATTGATGTTTAGACATTTTAGTGGTGGCCACTCCGGTTACCAGATCTTCTTAGAGATGCCTTTCTTTCCCATTTCCTCATTGAGTTCCCTATTTCTGGCAGCTTGTTGTGATACTGAGGGTGGGCTTTACTGGCCACCAGGTCTGCACTGTGTCTTATGAATGTCTTGTGTCCTCAGACACAGTGGCATAGTGGAATCCTCTTGCTGCACAGTAGTTTGCTTAGACCCGTGAAACCTGATCACTTGAGATTTCCTTCCTGCTACCACATTTCTCCCAACTGGAGATCTTCCCGAACCACCAGAATCCTGAACTGCAGCTACAGCTATATTGAAGTATCTGAAACCTTAGGTACTTTTTGAAGACCAATAATTCTGCCGTGTTCTTCTCACACACTGTTTTCTTGGATGTGTTTACATTCCAGGGCTTTAATCTACGTATTTATGGTACGTGTTTTCTGCCCTCATTTTCTTAACTGATTTTGTTTTGTCTTGTGATTTGCTATTCCATTCTGCTGTTCCGCTACTTCTGTTATTTGTGAGAGGGTGCACTTGAATTTTTAATACTTTGATATGTTTGGGGCGCCTGGGTGGCCCAGTGGGTTGGAGCCTCTGCCTTCGGCTTGGGTCATCGAGCCCCACATCCGGCTCTCTCCTTGGTGGGGAGCCTGCTTCCTCCTCTCTCTCTCTCTCTCTGCCTCCTTGTGGTCTCTGTCTGTCAAATAAATAAATAAAATCTTTAAAAAAATACTTTGATATGCTTCTTAAGTTGATGTCTTTCTTTTTCTAACACCTTTAAGGAAGCTGCTATTTTATGGAATTTAGTGTTTTCTTTTTTTTTCTTGCATGCTTAATGTTTCTCTTGTAAAATCTTTCATAGCAAGTGACATAAATCAATATGTTCCCCAATGCATGGATATATTCTGCTATAGATGGCTATTTGGGTCTTTTTTTTCAGTTTAGAGCATAAATGGTGCTATGAATATTCTTGAATATTTTGTACACATTTTACTGGTTATATACTGAGAGTAGAGCTACTGGGTCAAAGAGTGTGCAGATATGGGTGAAATGCTTAATACTTCTGTTTCACAAATTTTGTTTCATTTCATCCTGTACATGTGCAAGACTTTCAGCAAGGACTGGGGGGTTTTGAGCAGAGGAGTGTCATCATCTGCTTTCAAAGCTTCAGGCTGGCTCCTCTGCTAAGGATGAATTCGTGGGTGTAAAAGCGCAAGCAGGAAAAGCATTTAAGAACAACGGTAGTCATCCAGGCTTTGACCAGAATGGCAGCAGTGGAGATGAAGAGAAGTGGCTAGATTCTAGACACATTTTGAATGCATAGTCAATAGGTCTTGAGGAGAGATTGGATATAGGGTATAAAAGAAGAGCTGAGGCTGTATCTAATGATTTTGTCTGATCCACTAACAACAATGAAGATTGAGTGTGGCAATACAGGCATTGATGTGGTGGGACATTTTGTTTAGGAGATGTTAAAAGTGAGGTGCCTATTTGCTAGCAAAGGGAAATATAAGTAGTCCGCTTGATATAAATCTAGTGTTCAAGGAAGTGATCCAAATGGAGACATAAATTCCATTTACAATGACTGCATTACTTTAAAAACTTACCTAATTATACCTTGAGGATGTTATGCTGATATCCTTTTCCTTTCACAGATCTGCTTGATGTTGTATAACCTCTTATTAGGACTTCCTCAGTCTTTGAAGGATGTCTTCCTCCAAAACTTGTACTTTGGGCTCTATTTGTGACTTCCAGAAGGCAATTTTCATTGTATTCATGATTCTGACAGATGCTCTCGGATTTTGCTTCTTGTCCTCTGTTGGATTTATTTAGACCTCCAATTAGTTGCTGGTTTAGTTAAAGAAGACATAGTCTCCTTTACTAAAAGCTTAATTGAGACCGGTTTCTCCTAGTGCATTTCCTCTACCCTATTATATTTTCTATATTTGTCTATCCTGGCATCCCACAACCTCATTGCTATCATCTACTCTGTTTCCTAAAATCTCAGTCTTTTTCCTAAAGAAAGCTTTTCCTTTCCCTTTAATTTTAATTTTCTCATTCTCTGTTCTGATAGTAAAACAAAAGCATGTTTCTTAAAACTAGCAAAGAGATGGCATTTCAAGCAAAGGTTTGGAAACTGTCTTTGTATTTACAAAAAGGAAACCACAGATTATTTTCAAAGCGAAGGACTTCATCCTTTATTATTTGTTTATTGATAAACTCATGCAGCATTTCATGGGTAAAGACAATGCTGGATCTAAGAATTCTAGAGACATGTTCAAAGATTTTATAGTTAACAAGTCAAAAGCCAATCTGTAATCATATGATATGTGTGGCCCTTAAATCACTGGAATCCTTAAGATTAGATGTTCTACTGTCCACTTACCTGGACCAGAGTAGTCACAAAGATATGGAATTTGGGCAGACTTTCTAGAACTAATTTCCAAGACCTGGCTGTAAAAGCTCACAGAATAAGGTGCCTTTTGGCCAAAATTTCAGTAGACCTGTTATTTTCCAAAGACAAGCAAGTTCAGTTCTGCCTCTAGAAAAACAGCTTTTGGTGGGCTGTCTGAAGCAAAACCAGAGTCACATCAAAGATGTGTCAAAGATGAATGGATTGAATTTCTGGGCTCTCTCTGGGATTCTATTTCTGGGCTCTCCATTCCATTCTACAGATCTATTTGTGTATTCTTTCAATGATACCACAATTTTATTACTTTAGCTTTATAGTAAATCTTGAATTTGGGTAGTTTCAGTCCTCCAACTTTGTTCTTTTTCAATATTGTATTGGGAAAGAGTTTTTAAACACAGGAAATGGCTAGAGCATTTCTATATAACGAAGAAATCTTATTATACAGAGTAAGGTTGAATAGAGAGGGAAAAACTTTATTTAAAACCTCCAATGTCTTTTTGTCAAAATAAACACCGTTATATATTTTCAGTAGTATCTGTCATCATTAATATTAGACCTAGTTATTTGAGTTTAGTGTTAGAGATTTAGTATTTTTAATATTAATTCTAAGAAATTTTATAAAGGGAATATTTAATATATGTTAAAATCATATATGCAATCTTTTTAAGTGCTTTATACCAAATATGATCAAGTTTATTGGCAAATAAAACTAAAAATTATCAAAAATAAATTTCATTCCTGGTAATATTCTCATTATAATTCAGAACCTTGTTACTCTTTTCTTGTTATTACCAAGAGTAAATTCAGTGATCAAATTATCCATGACTTGATGTATTATACAGGGCAAGAAAAAACAAAGAAGCAACCCAACAACAATTTCCTCCTCCATTTTGAGGAGGTGTTAGAGAGAATGCAAAAAAAAACAGTTTATAGAAATAAAAAATCTATAGTTTTGTACTTTTCTTCCTACATCAGGCAGTGTTGTCAGTGGAAAAAGGGTAATCTCATGTCAGGGAGAATAAGAATAATTTAAAAAATAATATCTGATAAAAGAAACCTTATATAGGATATACAAAACAGGTATAAGTATGCAATACATTATTTGATTTAGATATTAAATTTCATTGGTATTTAGAGTGGGAATTTTTACAATGGTAATGTATATGTGTTAAAAATTGGGGTTTCAGCAAGATGGGATCTGAAGGGAGACAAACCATAAGAGACTCTTAATCTCACAAAACAAACTGAGGGTTGCTGGGGGGAGGTGAATAGTGGGAGAGTGATTGGGTTATGGACATTGGGGAAAGTATGTGCTATGGTTAAGTGCTGTGAAGTGTATAAACCTGGCGATTCACAGACCTGCACCCTGGGGCTAATAATACCTTATATGTTAGTAGACAATAAAAATTTTTTTTAAAAATTGAGGTTTCAGGAAATCCAAGTTGTGTAATTCTGAATGTGAGGCATTCTGCTTCATCCAATCATAAGCCTGAACACACATAACACTACATGATGATTAATATATCTCTGTGAAATTGACTAAATTGATAACATATTTTACCCTCATTTTATAGATGACTAAACCGAGGTTCAGATAATTTAACTATCAGTGCCGTTCGCTAGATAATTGTACCCAACTCTTTTGACTTAAAACCTAATAAATATACCTTTCATTTCACTGTGGCTAATTTAAGCATCTTAATTACTTTGTAGGAAATGACCCCCATTTACCTTCACACCCAAAGTCAATGGAAAACTTAATAGAGAGTTCATCATTTTGTTTTTGAAGTCTTTTGTACCTGCAATATGGAGGATCAATTTCTAAAAATGGATTAGGGTTCTTTTGGGAAGCAGAAAACTTTAGAGCATTTTTTACCCAAGTTAAAAATGTTGGCTTCATACAGCTTTAGAAAAGGGTTTATTTGCTTGGGTCTTAAATACAGTTAGTTTTTCCACTATGCTTAACTTCTCCTGAAAGTAGGTAATGTTATATTGCTGAAAAATGAACAGTTTTGCTCCTGCAAGTAGAATTTTTAAAGACTTCCATAGAGAACAGATATTTTTCTCCTGAACTGTACCACAAGAAAATGGATGAGAAGATATTTTCTGTGATGGGAAGCCAAAGATAATTCTGGAGAGAAAATACCTTTAAAGATGCTACACAGTTAAGAGATTTATTTTTAAGTGAATTTGGAGAGTTAAGAGGGAAAATAGGCATGACATTTACTACATGCATTAAAGAATTAGAACTTTTTATGGTTAGTTTAAATCAGTCTCAATTCAAGTGGATTCTCATGCTATGTATTTCTTCTCTATTTTCCCTTAAATATCTCTAACACAGTGGTTATTGGGATATATTTGATAGACAATAAACTGAGAAGAAAGTTCTGGAAATAAAAGAAATTCTTAGAGTTAATAAAGCTTATAATTTCTTCTTAAATGACTTCCTGTCCAGTTAAAACTGGGGTACAATCTCATTGACAGTGACACTATATCAGGATAAAAGATAACAGCAAAGTGTGACCAGTGATGAAAACTTTGGAAAATGCAGGAACACAGAGAACAATATATGTGGTGATTGATTTAGAAGGATAGAGCATCAGCTGCTTTATCTACTCACCTTGTGATAATGTGGCTTCGCACATAGGATATGTCAGCTATCACAACTGTTCCATCTGCCTGGAAGTTCAGTTTCTCACTGTGATGGAGTAAGTTTACATTTCAGTTCAGATAATTGCTTCCTTGAACACTGTCAGCATCCTTGACGTTGGTTAAGTTTAGAGTACTGACAATATTGTCTTTATCCATGTGAGAAGTTGAGAGCTATAACCTAGACCTTTGTAAATTCACCAAGGTAATCTCTAGAGCCTGACTGGACAGACAGCTCCCCTCTCTGATGAACATTCCTTCAGCATCAGTAGGCAGGCGTATCATCATTCAGTAGATGAATAACTTTTCTTCTGGGAAGTTTTATACTGTGTGATCTATAAAAGTCAATATCACTGGTTTCCAGTATATTCTCTTAAAAGCCAATATTGTGAGTCATTTTAATAGTCTCCTTTCCTCTGTCCTCAGGGCTAATCACTGTGCTTGGCAAGCAATAAGTGTTGTTGGACAAGTCTTCCTTGAATTAATAAGTAAGTGAATGAATAAAAGACATAATTTAAACCCTGAAAAATAACTAGGTAAGAAAGGAGAAAAATTGCTAACTCCAAAACCAAAGATGCATTAACCTACTTATTGGATGCAATGATACACACATTACCTACCTCCTAGCTTTCAGCCATGATGATAATATAATCTTAAATAAACTCTGATGATCATTACAATTAAAATCTAGTTTTAGTACCATCTCTCATTTCAGTTAGGCTGAGATGGTTGGGTTACAGGCTTGTTAAAAGTGAAAAGTGAGAGGAGGAAGTTTGTAGAGTTTGGGATCCAAGCAATACCATGTAAGAATTTAAAGTGTTCCATTATTTTAAAAGGGAAGGCTTGTTAAAACAGTTTTTGGTTCTTCCTGCTTCCTTGAAATATATTACATTTTAATTAATTTTCTTTCTCACTATTTCTTTCTTTGGGAAAGAAAAGAACAATACAATCTGTTCAAGAAGAAGAATAGCAATTTAAGGCATTTGTGTGCATGGAATCGGGACGTTCCAGTTAAACACATTTGAGACTGATTTCTACTTGAAACTATTATTTGAGGAAAAAGCAGACTGGTTAATATGTCAATTAGTAGGTAAGAAATGGCAGCATCTACTATCTAGATAGCATACGTTTTTTTAGAGATTAAGAACTAATTCTCTTTCTAAGGATGAAAAAGGAAACAATGTTTAGATACTCCTATTTAGGGGTGCCTGGGTGCCTCAGTGAGTTAAGACTCAGGTCTTGGAACTCAGGTCATGATCTCAGGGTCCTGGGATTGAACCCCATATAGGGCTTTCTGCTCAGCAGGGAGCCTGCTTCTTCCTCTCTCTGCCTGCCTCTCTGCCTACTTGTGATCTCTGTCTGTCAAATAAATAAATAAAATCTTTTAAGTACTCCTATTTAAATATTTTGTAGGCAATTAATGAATTTCCAACCAGTCACTTGACTGGTTGGATTTTGTTGCATTATGACAGCCCTAGGAGACTAATATTGATCTAAGAGATTTTACCAAGAGTTGTGCCAGAAAGCTCTCAGTAAAAATGGATTCTAGAGGTAGATGACTCTCCCAAACTCAAAATAAATATAATAACAACACAATGGAACAATATCACATTCTGCAGACTTCCCAGATGGCTCAGTCCCATTAGGACTATATTGTGATAAAAAACTGTATAATTAACATAGTCCTGGGGCCAGCCCAAGAATATGTATGTTTGTTCAGCCATGTTGATGAAAACTACATTTGAGCCTCCTTTTTGATGAGTTTAGAAAAGAATGCATTTAACAAGATAAATGATTGAATACTACATCCCTGAATGTATGTAAATAAACACTAATAAATAGACTATAACCACCATAGCAGCTACAGTTTGAGGTATGACTTGGTTAAACTTGCAGTAGTCCATTGTCATTTCCATGATGCTATTTTTTTTTCTTACCATAAGCCAGTCAAGTAAAATAGCTCTTATTTTACAAAGTAAGGAACCAGTGTGAGGGTTCTGAAGAATATTAACTATGACCATTCCAATTATACTTTTGAGAACTGAGCCCTTGATATGTCCGTGGACCTAGTGGAACCATTCTGAGACAAACCTGGGTCAGGATTCCCCTGACCCCATATTGTCATGTGCTTTATGTTCCTGGGAATCAGCATCATGAGCACTGTGTCCAACAGTCCTGTAGTTGCATGACAGACCATAGATCTCTTCAGGGAAGGATTATAGAAATCAGTACTATATACATGATAGTAGTTTTTACCAACTCTTCAATGGTGACTGGCCTTTCCTCCAGTCTTTGGATCTGCTGTCCAAACCTGATTCAGATCTGGAAAGTAGGCAAAAGGCTTTCTGTAGGGCAACGAACCTCTGTCTTTTAGACATATTTTATTTATTTATTTATTTATTTAAATCAGAAAATGTTTTTTAGATTTATTTATTTATTTATTTATTTGACAGAGATCACAAGTAGGCAGAGAAGCAGGCAGAGAGAGAGGAGGAAGCAGGCTCCCCGCTGAGCAGAGAGCCCAATGTGGGGCTGGATCCCAGGACCCTGGGATCATGACCTGAGCCAAAGGCAGAGGCTTTAACCCCCTGAGCCACCCAGGCACCCCTAGACGTATTTATTAAGCAGTATTCTTACTGGATGTTCGTTACCTTGCTACTGTGAACACCTTGCTCTATTAGCCATCTCCATAGGTCCAATAGATCGGCACCCAACTGCCATTCCTATCTTGTTGTCCAATATGCTTATCCTGTTTCTGACAAGATCCTGGGTGCCTTGGGAGCCTGGTTTTTGAAAAACGCATTGCAAATCATTAGCTTTGACCTACAGAGGATATCCATCTCTGAGCTTTGTAGTGATGTCAGGGTTCACTCAAGAATGTATTCCTTATTATCCTGATAAATGAACTAATTCCCCTGAAGAACATTGTAAGCTGGTGAATTTCTGGTGTTAGAGTCCATTCATTCTAGTCTGCCCACTTCGGAGACATTTGATCCATTTTTCCATGGTCTGTGACAGCTGTTCTGGTATCTTTACTTCTCCAAGATTCTAAGGACAATTCTATCAGTGCATTAGATCTGTGCCTGATGTTCAGATTCAGTAGCTTCTTTGCTGTCTAATTATTTCCCTAGCATTAGAGGCCTGATACTTTCTTATTAGGGTGATACAGATATTTGACCCAAATTATGATTCTGATTGCTAGAGGGGGAGACAAGAACCCCTCTGAGGGGCAAACATTCATTACAAGGCACTTGCATAATTTGAAGACTGCAAATTTTTCAAGCAGAGTAAATGGGGAGGGAGCTCTGCCTTTCCACATGGGGAAATGGACAACTCCTTCAGGCTTTGAGGGTTTGAAATCTGAGGATTGATAGTTCTCAAATGTATCTACCCTGATAAGCTCATTCTAAGTCTTTGGGTCCTCTTCATTCTATATCAGGGCTCTGACTTTGGCTTTAAGAGTCTTGCCTGGGCTTAGAATTTAAGCATTGTTTAAGGTTCTGCTACCATTATGTTCTGGTTTTGACCTCTTCAGCTCCACCTATCCTCTAGCTATAGGAGATGAATGTCTCTTTAAATACTCCTGAGATAGTCATCTCAATCTCATACTTTGTTTTTTTTATTACTAGGTTTGAGTATCATTTTCTGTCTTTAATGAATAATAACAGTCAAAAGCTATCTAAATCAATAATCCTTAGAGTTCCCCTTCCCCTCCACAGCATGTCAGAAACTATAAGTAATCTCCTCACCAAAAATACGGTTTTAGGGAATGGTGTCCCTCTAGAACCCATTTTTACTGAAAGCTTTCTGGCATACTATTGGTATGAACTTATATAACATTTGGAGATGTAAAATAAATGATAGTTGTTTAGAAAATAGCTTATTGCTGCTAGACTTTTTTATTAAGTTTAAATTCACTCAGTTTACCAGTTTTGCCATTTTTTTGCTCTCTTTCTCAGCATATACACACATACATGCACCCCTTACTAGTTTTGGTTGACTCTTTTGAGCTTGAGTTATTGACATCATGATACTTAATTTTTAGTATTTATCTACAAATAATATAGCAGTCTTCTAAATTAAACTTATTATTACTGGTACAAAAATATCAGAACATATACAGTTCATACAGATCATAAATCTCCCCACTTGCACAAAACATTGATTTTAGTAGGTATTTAATCATCCATCATTCATTCATTTGTTTGTTTTAGGTAATAAGATCCATGAGCTCTAACCAAAGTTTTTACACAGGCTTTGGCTGTTTTTTTTTTTTTTTTTCAAAATTTTTTTTTATTTGACAGACAAAGATCACGAGTAGGCAGAGAGGCAGGCAGAGAGAGAGAGGAGGAAGCAGGCTCCCCAGCAAGCAGAGAGCCCGATGTGGGGCTCGATCCCAGGACCCTGGGATCATGACCGGAGCCGAAGGCAGAGGCTTTAACCCACTGAGCCACCCAGGTGCCCTGGCTTTGGCTGTTTTAAGTCCTTAGTTTCTTTTATATACAACAGTAGAAAAGCCCTAATCTACTTTTTAAATTTTGTACTGTTTTTTTTTTTTTTTTGTAGTATTGTTTTAAAGGATCCAGGCCAGTTCTGTTGTAAAATATGCCAAATTCTGGATTGGTTTGATAACCCTCATGACTGTATCAAGTCCTGATATGTTAAGCAAGACTATACTACATTAGTGGCATGTATTTCTTACAAATCACATCAAGATGTGTAAAATGTCACATTGTTGTGAACGAGTCATGCTAAGATCGATTGTGCTTAAGTAGAAGAAAGTATAATTTATAAATTTTCAATTATCTTGTATTGTTTAATCATAGCAAATGGTATTTTTCAGAGTGCTAATATAAAATATATTGTTGAGTTTCTCTACTTCATTGAGAAGCATATAAATTTAAAACTCATTCAAATTTTGAATCTGAATATTAGCTGTTATAGCTTTTCTGCATCAAATCAATTATTTCTTTTTTGTGCATAAGTTATTATCCTGAAGAGCATAGAAAGGTGACTTTCAGTGAAAAGTATACATAAAATAGATTTGGTTGCAAAATTTAATTTTATTTTTTTAATTAAAAAATATTTGATAGAATAATCAGGGAGAACAGCAGAGGGAGAAGGAGAAGCAGACTCCCCACTGAGCAGGGAGCCCTAAAATGTGGGGCTCCATCCCCAGATGATGGGATCATGACCTGAGCTGAAAGTAGACACATAACTGACTGAGCTATCCAGACACCCCCAAAACCTTATTTTTAATGATAAAATGACCAATTAATCTCATAGGCATGAATAAGAGAGTGTGCTTATCATTTATAGTTAGTGCCATAAAACTTATTTTTTAAGATTTAATGTATCATAATTTTAAATGAGCATGAATCATTTAAACAGAAGGAGAAACAGGAGAAATGATTATGTTAAAATATTTTAATGAAAAATCATTACTAGATTTGAAAGCAGGCTCATATTCTGCAAGTTTTGATATTATCATGGAGACTTTCTGTCAGAAAGAGATTAACAGTGAAATACTATTATCTACTTCTGTTTTCAAACCTGCCTCCTCCTTACTCTTACTGCATGTGCCTGAAGTACAAGTATTTCTAAGTAATGAAAGCACCCTATTGAACTGTAATTCTATGATCAGAAAAGATATACGGGCATTGGGATTAGCTGAGGGGTAGGGAGAACCGATTTTATTATTATGAACTCTCTGAGTCATGGTTTGGAAATAATATTTTGTCAGTTCTTCCTTCTGGAGATGGCATTATAAAAAGAATTCATTGCCTGTCTGCTTCTTTCCATTTATTGATTCTATAGCTACTACTCAACAGCTACCAGGTGCTGCATTATGGTTGAACACGCATGAAGAAGACATTTCCTGTGAAGCTTGTGTTTTCATGAGAGAGACAAATGATAAACTGATTTATGTAATAAAATGGCAGATAAGGACAATTACATTAAACGTTAAGGATAAAGAATGATTAAAAATAAAAGGAACTTCTGCACAGAGTGATCAGGGAAAACACCTCTGTTGACATTTTAGCAGAGACTGTTGAAGTGAGATGGAACCATGAATTGATTTTGGGGAACAGAATTTAAGGCACATGGAAGAACAAGCATAAAGGCCTTGAAAAAGGAGAGATTGAAGCATTCATAGAAAACTGAGGAGGCCAAGGGTGCTAGAGCAGAATGAATAAGGACAAAATGAAGGGATATGTGATGTAGGCAGGTTAATAAAAGAACTGGGATTTTTATCAGAGTGTAAAGGAGAAAGCCCTTAGCAGTAGCAACCCCCCCCAAGAAGGTACAGTTGGCAAGGTCTGTAAAAGTTGTGGGTTGTCACAACTGAGGGTTTGATAATGACATTAGTGGATAGAGGCAAGAGATGCTGTCAAACATCCTACAATGCCCAGGATAGCTGTCAATAACAAAGAACCTTCCTTTCCAGAATGGCAGTAGTGCTGAAGTAGAGAAACCCTGAGGATCACAGGACAAAGAGATCTTTCAGGTTACTCTGTAGAAATGAAGGTACAGGTAGAACTACAGGAATAAAAGTAGGGTGGCCAGATAGGGAATTATTGCAGAATAGTGGCTTGGACTATAGGCAATAAAAGGAAAAAGTAGTAAAGGAGCAATGCCATCCGATAGTGGTTTAAATATATGATCAATGGGACTGGCTGGGTGGCTCAGTCGGTTGAGCAATGACTCTTGGCTCAATGATTTTGGCTCAGATTGTGATCTCATGATCCTGAGATCAAGCCCTGGATTGGGATCCACACTCAGTAGGGATTTTGTCAGGAGGTATCCCTTCCCCTTGCTTCTCCCCTGCTCCTGTGCATGCACACACACGTGTGCGTGTATATGTATGCATGCACACACAAACACACACACCCTCTATTTCTCTCTCTCTCCTTCCCCCTTTCTTCCCCTCCCCCCTCTCTTTTTGAAATAAATAAATCTTTAAAAAAATAAAATATATGATCAAGCAACTACAAATCAAAGGAAAGGAAATTTTAATAATGAGATGTTGGAAATTTTAATAATGAGATGTTATTTTTCATTGACAATACCAAAGGTAAGTGTTAAATTGTCCCAGGCTGTTCTGTGCACCCTATGTATCCAGAAAAAGTCAATCTCCGCCCACTCGTGCAAAGCCCCATGGAAAAATGTCCTGATCAATCCAAGGAAATGGACCCTAGTCCAACACGCCAAGACAAAAACTGGTATTTACACAGCCACAGAGGCAAATCCTGTCAGAATCTTGATCTGGTAGCTACATGTCATGCAAAGCTTTGACCCCAAACACATGGATACATTAGAAAGAGGCAAAGTGGGACTGGTGTTAAGCTTCTGATGTATATTGCTACCGTAACCTAGTCCCCGATCCCACCAGAGGAGGGGTTAATGCTTATATTTTACTACTTAAAATGTGCTTTATAATATAATTTCTCCCTTATTCTTTCTTATAAAGTTTTGCTTACAAAATTATAGTAGATAGTCAATAGAGATTAAAGGCTTCAAGTTATAAAGCAAACATTATATTGGCTGGACTAAGGATTAGTCTGAAGATTTTTGGCAATGATATGATTCCTTATCATTCCCTAAATCCGATGTGGTAGCAACCTTAACTTCATTTTACTAATCAGTTAATAAAGGCTATATATTGATGCAAGGGTTTAATTTTATTTTACTATTATTATTTTTTTAAGATTTTATTTCTTTATTTGACAGAGAGAGAGAGAGACAGCGAAAGAGGGAACAGAAGCAGGGGAAATGGGAGAGGGAGAAGCAAACCTCCTGCCCAGCAGGGAGCCCAATATGGGGCTCGATCCCAGGACCCTGGGATCATGACCTAAGCCGACCAACTGAGCCACCCAAGCGCCCTGATGCAAGGGTTTTTAATAAATACAAAGAAATTGACATCACACTGCCATCAGGATAAATACTTGAATCCATGGAAGCACCCATGCCCAGTAAAGATGATGTAGAACACAAAAGATAGTAATCAAGCAACACAGGACAGTGAAGATCAGGAAACTTTGAACACGGCTGATATTCCTTAGCCTCACCTGGTAAAGTCCATACTAACTAGTCAGAAAGGCTAGGAAGTTACCACCTGGCAATTTTGGTTTGTATGCTGTTTTACTTTATTGTCTCCCTCTGTGTTCATGGTTATGTTACCTATTGTAGAAGTCAAGGAATGTTTTAACCAGGGATCTCTACGTTATAGAGCCTTCAGCTAGGATGAAAGCACTATGTTTTCTTTTGGACTTTGCAAGCCCAAGGCAGCAAAGTGGGAGAGGTGAAAGTTAGGCAAAGAAAAATGATAAGTGTTAAAGAAGTTGGACTTGAACTTGCTGGCTGCCACGCCACCATGAGCCACTAAGTGACACAGCGTATTTTGGGGAGGTACTTGTGCTTAACTTGGGAGATTTTTCTCAGTGCCTGGAAAAACCATGGAAGAGGGAATTAATTTGTCTAGCTTCCATTCTCCCAGTTCGCAACTACCTTCAACTTCTGGGTTTCATGTCATTATTTGGTTCATTTTGTGGTTATCTGGAATTCCATATTTCAATCCCTGTCATATGGTGTTCCACTGAAACTCAGAAGTGGTGGCAGGAATCAGAAACTGTAGGCATGTCGCTGGTCAGCCTACCTGTTTCAAAAGGAAAAGCACCATAGTACCCCTCCCCCAACTCTCCTAGGGTCGGTGATCGGTTGGTCACAGGCTGCAGAGGTCCTAGGAGTGAGATGGTTGGGTATGGAGGGAACAGAGGAGGAGACAAGCAGTTCAGGGTTTATGGAATCTGAGGAGGTACACGAATCTTCTGCAAAGTCCCGATAAAAAAACACATAAAACACTGTAGTTCAGTTAATTTGGGGAGAGTTAACTGCTAAAGTTGTTTATCTGTAAAGCTTAATCCACATAGGGGTGTGTGAGTTGTACAGGAACTGTAGGCAATACATAGTAGTATAGTACAGTATCAGGGAACCTCCCACTATCCCAAGGCCCAAGAGGGAACCGGGGAAGCAGCTGCTACCAGGAGCTGGAAGGGAGAAACTTAGAGCAAGAACAGTTGAGAAGAGAAAGGCCCTGATCAAAGGACACAGGCAGCCCTTGGCAACCCCACGGAGAGGGAACCAAATAAACTGACCTCATTACCTTTTCTCTTTTCATTGTCCTGCTGGAGCTCCCCATGGGCTGAATACAAGAAAGAGCCAGGAGCCCTTTGATGCTAATCAAAAGAACTTTTCCTTTCCAGGGCACAGAACAGGGTAGAAGAGTGGAGTGGGGGGCACCTGGGTGGCTCAGTGGGTTAAGCCTCTGCCTTCAGCTCAGGTCATGATCTCAGGGTCCTGGGATCGAGCCCTGCATAGGGCTCTCTGCTCAGCGGGGAGCCTGCTTCTCCTCACTCTCTGCCTGCCTCTCTGCCTACTTGTGATCTCTGTCTGCCAAATAAATAAATAAAATATTAAAAAAAAAAAAGACTCTGCCTTTAGCTCAGGTCATGATCCCAGGGTCCTGGGATCGAGTCCTGCATTGGGCTCTCTGCTCAGCAGGGAGCCTGCTCCCCAATCCCTCTCTGCCTGCCTCTCTGCCTACTTGTGATCTCTGTCTATCAAATAAATAAATAAAATCTTTAAAAAAAAAAGAGTGGAGTGGGTCAGAAGAGACAAAGAAAAGCTCTGGCACACCATTTAATAAATGGAATTTGTTATTTTATAATATGAAATTACTTAATTTTCCAAGTAAAAGAATCTCTTTGGTTTTTCTATAGCGCACTCTCCCTCCTGCTTTTAAACTAGTCTTACCTACTAATCCAGTGGTTTTTAAATGTTAGTAAACACCAGAATCACCTGGAGGGTTTATTACAGCACAGACTGTAGGCCATTGACCAGAAGCCCATTTCCCGACTGAGTAGTTCTGAGACTGGCTCAAGACTTTAGAGGTCTAACAAGTCCCAGAGGATCCCATCGCTGCTAGTCTGGGTCCACACTTTGAGAACCACTGCATTTGACTATCATAAAAGCAAGCCTCAAATGCAAGCATTGTCTGAAGCAAGTGCTCGGGCTTCCCCTTCGCCTCTCACCATTTCCTGCCTGGCAATCTGTTGCTTGCCAAACCTGCTGTTCTTTCTCTCTCACCTCTGCCCATACACAAAGTTTTGATCCTTATTTATTTTTGCTTGATATAGTTATAAATCCATGGCTTTAATGAATTCACGGACTTTAATCTTTGCCTTCTGCCCTTTCTGAACTAGCTTCTTAGCCATCCCCCTGCATCTGGATTCTCACTCTCCTACACTGTTTCTGGTTTAGCTCCACTGGCAAGGCTTTCCCTCTCCTATTCTTTTTGTTTGTTTGTTTGTTTTAAGAGTTTATTTAAGAGAGAGAGAGAACACATGCACAAGCAGGGGGAGAGACCGAGGAAGAGGAAGAAACAGGCTCCCATGCCAAGCGGGGAGCCCTAGTCTGGGCTTGATCCTAGGACTGCAGAACCATGACCTGAGCCCAAGACCAAGACAATTCAGCAGCTGAGCCACCCAGACACCTTGTCCATCTCCTATTCTTTGCCATTATAGCTCCCCTTACCACTGATCTTTGGAAGGATTCCAGTTCCCAGACTTTCAAAACCCCATTTTTATCCATTCGAGTTTCCAGACATTCCAGAGTATCTCCCTCACCTCTGGGACAGGTAGTTGTGAAACAATCAACAACTGGGACTCTGACCTCGATCAACAAATATGATCACAATTCTAGTACCCAGAATGAGAAGACAAAAATGTAATAAATGCTGTAATATAATAGAGAGGAAGATGATATTTTTCTCTAAGTCTAGGGGTTTTACACAGTATATAAACAGTTTTGTTTGCTTACTTTTTTGGGTAGATTAAGCTGGAAGCAGTATGCAGGATGGATGGGAAAAGTGAAGAGTCAAAAGAGCTCTTTAGAGATTTAGAATAAATGTATTCTGGTGAGAACATTTAACATATCTTTAGTTTGTGTGATGACATACTCTGGAATCAGGGGAACAAAAGTGGAAAAAGTCATTACTTGGTATACTAAGATTAAGTTTTCCAGTAGAAGAGATTTTAGGCTACATAACAGTCTTGTTGATAGCTAATATTGGACTCCCCTCTCAGTAAGTAGTTTTAAGGCACCCAATCTGCTTTCCCTCCCAGAGCTCTGACTGAGATCATACACAACCTCTGTAACTGTGCATATCTTTCCCCCCCTACTCTTACCTACATGACGTTGGTCCTTGCTGTCCTGAACATGATAGTAAAGTTCATTTATTTTCTCTTAATTTGGGGGAAACCACAGCCATTCTGATTAAATCATGTTGTTAAACTTCCCATGGCATATTACAAAGTAATGCTGACATTCCTAGTGATGCTGGAATGAATTCTGAGGGTAAAATCAGCATCTTGTCCTCATTGTCAAAATTATAGCCTCCTGAGAAAGAAAACATACCTTAAATTTTGTGTTTAAGTTCTTGGACACCTAACACAAAAATCTCTGAATTAAATATATAATAGTGCCATTTGTCTCCCTGTTGGTTAAAAGGCTGTATTCCTAGTTTTGTATGCTTAAATCTCTAATTTGGCATTGGTGTTGATTTATTTTTAACTGTGGTTCCCTAGAATTAACTTTGTCTTTCATTTTGGGAGACATAAGGAATTCCTTCTGTTGGAAAAAAACTCCAAGATTTTCCAACAAGAATTCCGGGAAGAAAATGACATCAAACACAGCATGAAAGTGTTTGTGTGTTTGTGTGCACTCTTTCTCTAAGTGCCTTGTCTTGATTTATATATAGTGGGTCACAACCTAACCCAATCAGTTTCTCAACAGAAAGCCTAAGCTAGAAATTCGTGGAGGGTATAATATTTCTTCAATCTTAAACTTAAAAATTTGGCAAAGCTAGAACATCTTCTAACTTTAGCTTACACGCCATCAAATAAGCTGTTTACATCCTACTCTTCCTGAGGTGCTCTACACCATCAAAACCACTCACACACTTTCTCCCTTTCAAAATGCTGCTTAATCCCAGACATTCAATATGTTTGGCCATACTGGAAATTCATAATGTTCAACTGGTTCCCTGATCACTGAGTTCCTGTGCATTTCCCTATTTGAAAGAAATAGCAGAAGAGCAAGGTTTGTTTCAAAACTTTTGTTTCAAGGTGTTTATATTAAGCTAGTAAATTTTTTAATGTTTGTTTTCCACAATAAGGTGACTGAGCTCTTTTGAGGAAACATAATTCAAGAAAGTTTCACAGTTGATTAAAGAACATAAAGTGCATGAAGTAGAACTGCTTATGAAGAGAAATGTTAAATTTCTCTTCTGAATAAAGAAGTGGGAAAGCATACTTTAAAAAACGAGAGTAAGAAGTGAGTAAAAAGTTTTCTATCCCAAATAACTATATTTCCCAGATTTCATTCCCCCATTGGCTTCTAGGTGAGTTGGCTAATGGGAGGGCCTGGCCAAAGACTAGAAAGTAGAAGGGGAGAAGTAGCCGGAATTATTTCTCTTTTCTTTCTGTACCATCTGACTGTTTTTCATGGTTTCAATCCAGTTTCCCACGAGATTTTCCTTCTGTGGTCCCAGCTCCCTCTGGACAGGCCCTCTATTCTTCCAGCTTCTTCTGGGGGCTCTAATGCTGCCCCCCACTCCTTGACCCTCCACCCTTCAGAGTGATGGCAGCTTCCACCTCTTTTCTCTCTGGTTTCTTAGCTCTTCATCTCTTGCCTATAATTCTTGACATTAAATTCTTTTTGATTGCAATATCTCAAGTAATTTCAGTTATCATGATGTATATAGTGAGTGATTTCTCTCTACTGGCCTTTTAGATAAATTTTGTACTTTAGAACAGCTATGGATTTACAGAAAATTTATGAATATAGAAGAGTCCTTGCATATACCCTGCACCTAGTTTCTCCCATTATTAACATCTGACATTAGTATGGTACATTTGTAATGATTAATGAATCACTATTAATATACTATTATTTATTAAAGTCTATATTCAGATTTCCTTTTTTTTTTTTTTACCAGATATCCTTTTTCTAGTCTACGATCTTATCCAGGATACCACATTACATTCAATTGTTTTTTAGAATCCTCCTGGCTATGATATCTTCTTAAACTTTGCTTGTTTTAAACAATCCTTACAGTTTTGAGAAGTACTAGTCAGGTAGAATTTTGTAGAATGCACTGTATTTGGATTGATCTGATGTTTTTCTCATGGTAAAACTGCACTTTGAGGAGGAAGATTAGAAAAGTAAAATGCCATTTTAATTTTCTCTTATTAAGGATACTACTATCAACATGATTGATCACTATCAAAGTTGTCCCTAGTCATTTAGCTATGGCAATGTTTGTCAATTTTCTCCATTATAAAGTTACTCTCTCCCCTCCTGTTTTCACACTGTACCCCTGGGAAGAAGATTACTATGTGCAGCGAAGGAGTATGGGTGCTGTATCAGTTTAAAAGCCTTTATCTTGTAATTCTACAGGATTAGTAACGTCACTTAATTGTACAGTAGGATGGCTGGCCTCAGTCTGCTCTAGAGAGTTATCTATGTTCATCTTAGCTGTGAGCTATCTCTCATTTAATATGTTAACAACAGTATGTCCGTGGGTTATACCACAGTACCTTTACACTAAAAGGAGTTGCCACATTCTCTACTTCAAATTAAAAAATCTTAAATCAGCCAAACTCTCTTATTCTATTATTAAAAATTAAAATATTTAAAATATTAAAAAAGTAAAATAGCAGGATACCAGAGCTATATAAAGTTTAAAGCCCCAAAGATTCCCCCTGGAAGGGCACTAGAAGGACAATCGGGTTTTTGTATGATAGAGTTGTCTTATTATCCTTACAAGCATAGATAATAGAAAACATCCCAATGGCACCTGTGTAAGAGACTCAGATGACTGCAAGTCACCGATCAAGCAAATAGCAATAAGGACCAAGTGGGGTAATAGATAGCTTCTTTGCTTTTAGTAGCAAGCATGGCACAATTCTGCCACAGTGAATGGGTCATTAGTTTTGGAAATAAGTAGCTTGAATCAGAGGAATTAGTCATAATATTTTGAATGCAACATTCCTTTGGAGGGTATTTAAAAATTGTTCCTCTTAAAGGATTTTAACAACCTTACTTGCCAGATGCATTAGGTAGTGGTATAGTATTGATGTAAAAATCCCACCTGTTAAATTTTGCATATTCCAACACTGGGCATTGAGTGAAAGTTCTCATTCAACAAAACCTACTGACCATGTACAATGTGCTAAGCATATCTAAATTCTGCAGAATCCAGGGTAGTGCTACTGAAGGTGCTCGTCCTCAGTGAGACAAGTAAGGGGCTATGCCAGGATAGAAACCAAGACACAGTTATCTTCATCAAGAGTCTTGTTATAATTTTTCTTAATCTCTTAAAATCCTTTGAAATTTCATGATATCAGTTGTTGTTTGTCCTCCTTCCTCCCTATATTTAGTTCTTCCTTTTTTAAAAAATCTAGTCTAGCTGAAAGTTCATTTCCAATTTTATTTATCTTGTCAAAGAACCAGTTTCTGGTTTCATTGATCTGTTCTATGCTTTAGTTTCTATTTCACTTATTTTTGTTCTAATCTTTTATTTCCTTTTTTCTACTTCTTTTGGGTTCTGTTCTCCTTTTTCTTGCCCCTTTATGTGTGAGGTTAGGTAGAGATTTTTCTTGCTTCTTGAGGTAGGCCTGTATTGCTATAATTTTCCCCTCTTAGAATAGTTTTTTCTGCATCTCAAATATTTTAGACCATTGTGTTTTCATTTTCACTTGTCTCTGTTTTTTTATTTCCTCTTTGAATTTTTGGTTGACTCATTCATCATTTAGTGGCATACTGTTTACCTTCATGTATTTGTATTCTTTCCAGATTTTTTTCTTATGATTCATTTCTAGTTTCATACCGTTGTGGTCAGAAAAGATGTAAGATATACTTTCAGAGTTGTTTTGTAGCCAAAATTGGACAACCTAGAAGAAATGGGTAAATTTCTAGAAATATGTAACCTTCAAAACCTGAATTGGGAAGAAATAGAAAATTTGATCAGACTGACTACAAATGCAAATTGGTATAGCCACTGTAGAAAACATGGAGGTTCCTCAAAAAATTAAAAATAGAATTACCATATGATCCAGTAATTCTATTATTGGGTATTCAATCAAAGAAAACAAAAACACTAGTTTGGAAAGATATATGCATCCTATGTTTGTTGTAGCATTATTTACAGTAGCCAAGATATGGAAACAACCCAACTGTCCATCATAGATCAATAAATAAAGAAGATATGTATTTTAAAAAGTGGTATATATATAAATGGAATATTACTCCACCATTAAATAAAACTATTGAAATCTTGCCATTTGCAACAACATGAATGAACCTAGAGGATATAATGCTAAGTGAAATAAACCAGTCAGAGAATGACAAATAATTTCACTAATATGCAGAATTTAAGAAATAAAGAAAAAAGAGACAAAGCACAAGACCCAGACTCTTAACTATGGAGAACAAACTGGAGATTGCCAGGGGAATGTGGGAAGGGTGGGTGAAATTGGTGAAGGGGATCAAGAGTACGATTATCATGATGAGCACTGGATAATGTATAGAATTGTTGAATCACTATATTATATACCTGGAACTAACACCATATGTTAATTATACTTCAATTAAAAAATCTCGTTACAAAGAAATGTCAGCTTAACTACACAATGTACTTAGCAACATAATTGACTTACATTCTGTCATATGCTCTTCATTTTGTTCCTGACAAGTAACAAACATTTCACAGATTTACACTTGTCCATGGACCACCTTTTGTGGACCACTGATCTAGAACAATATAAAATATAAAATATCATAGTAGCTGTCTGGATTTCAGTGTTGCTCTTGGAATATGGTTGAGACAGTGCTATACAACCTCAGTTATTCCCAAAATCAGTTTAGAGTTCTTTCTTATCATTTTGGGCATACTTTTTATTTTATTTTATTTTTATTTTTTTTAAAGATTTTATTTATTTATTTGACAGACAGAGATCACAAGTAGGCAGAGAGGCAGAGAGAGAGAGAGAAGGAAGCAGGCTCCCTGCTGAGCAGAGAGCCCAATGCGGGGCTTGATCCCAGGACCCTGGGACCATGACCTGAGCCGAAGAAGAGGCTTTAACCCACTGAGCCACCCAGGTGCCCTGGGCATACTTTTTTAAATGGATTGCAATTATTATTATTATTTTTTAAAATCGTGGTAAAATACACATAACATAAAATTTATCTTAACCATTTTAGGTGTACAGTTCAATATTGTTAAGTACATTTACATTATTGTGTATACAATCTCAAAACCCTTTTCATCTATCAAAACTGAAACTCTATACCCATTAAGAATATCTTCCCATTCCTTCCCCCCAGCCCTGGCAACCACTCTTCTACTTCCTGTCTCTAACTTTGACTATTCTAGGGACCTCATATGAGTGGAATCATATAGTGCTTGTCTTTTTGCAAAAGGCTTAATTCACTCAGCATAGTGTCTTCAAGGTTCATCCATGTTGTAACCTGTTCAGAGCTTCCTTTCTTTTTCAGTGTAAAATCAGGAAGGGTAGATCTCAGAGATGAGAAAAAGAATCATTCAGGGAGCATGCAAAGGATTAGATTCAGAAGTCAGGACAACACATCTACCTACTCATAGAGTCCAGAGTAATGGAAGGATTTCATTGAGAATTCAGAGTATTTTTTATAAGATATAAAAGTCACATTAATACCTCTGCTTCCTTCATTGAGTTCAGTCCCCTAAAATGCCCGTTAATCTATCCTTTCCCACTGCCTCTGCTACATGCAAGACTCTTAGTTCTCCCATACAATCATTCATAGCATCTTATATTTTTTGCTTATGTTTTATGTACTCTATTTTATAAACATTTCAAACACATATGTTTTATATTAGGTTTCCAATAATTCAGAAATATCAGAAGTACTCTGAGGATGTTTGAAAGTTGTTTCTTCCAAGACACAATGATGACTTCCATAATTTTAGACTGTGAACTTTCATTTAGCCAATCTTAATCTAAGAGACTGCAAGGCCTAGTTCTATAGAGATGTTTGTTTTCATTTCCATGAACTCAAGAGTTCTATTAATCTATCAAGTAACTCATTGTCTTATGTACCATTCAGAAATTAAAAGGATTAACCAGAGAGCAAAAGTTCAAATTCCAAACCTATCCAAAGGTAGAGTTATGGTTTTAATTTATTAAGAGAATCACTTTTCTGTACAGAGCACAGACAGATAGGTATATTTCCCTGTCTTCCACCACTTTTTCTTTGACTCTTCCCTCACCCTTTATAGTAAAAAATAACTTTTCACGGATCCTGGCTTCGGTGGTGACTCAGTTCCAATTTATGTGCATGATTGCATATCTTTGTCTTTTGTTTTCTTTGTAATCATTAAAATACAAGGACTGGTATTGGCAAAGGCTCTCAAAGGAGGGCTATAGCTTTAGCTATGTTTTTCCAACATCTTTATTTTTGATCCTAGGGATTGCCCTAATCTCTTGTACTTCCAAATAAGCATTTAAAATTATGTTATTATATTGTCCTCATCATTAATAATTTTTTCAACCGGGAGTGTGTTTTAGAATATCTAATTCACAAGCTCACAAAAGTGGAAATTTTCCTTCTGATTTTCCTTTTATTTTTTTAAATATCATGAAGAAAAGATGTATGTTGCTGCTTTAAATCATATATTCTTTTCTAATTTTATAGAGCACTGACTTACTAATTTTCTAATGCTTACGTAATAATGAGTGGATACTTCTACAGAATATGATAAGACTTTAAGGCATTAGTCAGTGTTTGAAGTCCCTAGTGCATCCTTTAAGAAACTAGGTCATGTAGGTTATTGCTAATCTTTTCTCCAGCTCTCAGAAGTTTAATTTTCTCTGTCATTATTATATCTAAATTTATATGTTTTTAGAATCAGCCTTCAGGGTGGAGTTTTTGTTCTTTATGCCAGTTCTATTCTTTCCTTGTTAAGTGATACTTCACTTTGTGCCTATTTGACACCTTGATTGTTGAACAGTAATTAAATGTACATTTAAAAATCCCCATTTTTCCCATTGAAAAACTTAAGCCATCAAGTTATTCCACGGACACTCTTTCTTGGGGGTGGGAGGGAAACACCTATATCTGAACAAAGTCTCTTTTGAAATAGTTCTCCAGAAGGGGAACCCCCTTACACTGCTGGTGAGAATGCAAGCTGGTACAGCCGCTCTGGAAAACAGTATGGAATTTCCTCAGAAAGTTAAAAATAGAGCTACCCTATGGCCCAGAAATTGCACTACTTGGTATTTATCCAAAGGATACAAACGTAGCGATTCAAAGGGACACCGGCACCCCAGTGTTTGTAGTAACAATTTCCACAATAGCCAAATTATGGTAAGAGCAGAGATGTCCTTTGACAGATGAATGGGTAAAGAAGGTGTGGTATACATACATATGTACCATGAAATACTACTCAGTCATGAAAAAAGGAAATCTTAACCAGTTGCAATGATGTGGATAGAAAAGGCTAATTATCATATCATTTCACTCATATGTGGAATTTAAGAAACAAAACAGATGATCATAGGGGAAGAGAGGGAAAAGTAAAATAAGATGAAATCAGAGAGGAAGACGAACCGTAAAAAACTCTTAATTATAGGAAACAAACTGAGGGTTGCTGGAGGGGAAGTGGGTGGGAGATGGCATAACTGGGTTTGGGCATTAAGGAGAGCACTTGATATAATGAGCACCAAGTGTTGAGTGTAAATGATGAATCACTGAATCCTACCTCTGAAACTAATAATACAGTATAGGTTCATTAATTCAATTTAAGTCAAATTTAAAAAAAGAAATAGTTCCCCAAATGTTAAAATAATAACAAATAAATTGAGATAAATGGTCTAGTGATAACAATTTCATAATGACATGAATTTTCTGTGTATATAGATTGATAGATTTAAGTGAACACTGCTGTAATACTCCATTAAAATTCAATGTTAAAATGTTTACTGTCTGGCCTAGCAGACTCTTGCTGTCCTCAAAAGAGTATTTGTACATTTTTTCATAAAAATCAGTCCTGAAAGGTTATACAACCTCCTGGGTTTTTCTTTCTTTTTGTAATGGTAGTGTAATCATCTAATATCAGAAACATCCATCTGAAAAGTTTAATACTTTGGAACATGTTCAATGGATCTTTTTGTAGACAAAAATATTTAAACTAAATTTTGTTTCTCCTCCAAATTGAAAATATTTATGTTTATCTGATTCTTTAGAACTTTTGAGGGCTGATTTGTTATTCAGAGTAAAACATGGAGAGTATAAATAAATAGATTGACTAATCTATTTTCCTGTTCTATGTAGTCAAAATGGACCAATCAGATATTTTTCAGTAATTTTAGTGCTTGTATTTCATCAAAAATGTCAAAATAGTGAATGCATCCAATAACTGGTAAATTCTTCTAATTTAGATACAGAGTGCAATATTTGTTATTTAAAATGCATTAATAATTTGGCATAGAGCTAGTATTTTAATAGGACGTCTTGATCTGTTATTGGGTCAGGCAGAACGACATTATTAAATGAATTTGTTGTCAAAATGCACCTTCCACAGATTTAATGTAAATTATGAACAAATCACTAATCTAAAGAACATGTTAAAGCCTTAATCTAATTATAATTGCATTGAAATGTCTCAACTTTATATTCTTATAGCCCACATCCTTTGTTATAAAACATGTAAAAAGAGAAAGATTAGCTAATTGTTTTTTTACATCCTTTAAAGTATCCAGATTTCTTCATTGTATAAATTGGGAACTCTTCATGGGTATGAAAAGTGACACTAACATAAATCCTCGCGTCTTCTTTAATTATAAAAAATAAACTATAATATAACACATGTAATTCACATCTTTTAAAAATGATATAAACCTTATTCAAGTCTGCTGAGAAATTTGATCTTTGGTGACTAGTAAGAAAATACTTTAAGAAAGCAAGAGTTCAGAAATAAAACATTTATTCTGAAGAAGCACAGATCTGTTACCTGTCTTGTACTGATTTTTTAAATTATGTAATTGACTCCTATATCTCTTGTATCAGTACATTTTAAAAGAGGGAAATGGGGATATATTTATCATCCAGCACTCTGATAGACTGCTGTGAAGATGAATAGGATACAGTTTACACTGTAATGACAACCATTAAGTAGCGTAAATTCTACTTCGCTCAGAGCTGGGTGGTAAAGAGCATTTTTTCATTATTAAGTCTATGACTTTTTTTTTTTCTTAGATCCTAAGAAAAGGGAAACAATCACCTTGGAAGAGAAAGAGAAAGTAAATTAATAGGAATTGGGAAATTAGGAAATTAATAGCTCAGTGATTATTGAGGTCTCTAATGTATCAGACATTGTTATACATTGTATCAGCTAACCAAATTTAGTGGTCTCAAATAGCTTACCTTATGAATAGATAATACTATTATCCCCATTTTAGAGATAAGAAAGCAAATAACATGTTAAGTAACATGTTCAAAATTCACAAAGCTGATAGCTGTGGAACTAAGATTCAGTTCCAGGTAGTCTTGTCCCAGAGTCATGCCCTCAACTATGCTGCTCAGTTGCTTTTACAACAAATATTACTAGTAACTATGTATTAATGACTTTTTATCTGTCTTTCTACCTCTGACTTCCTAAAGCAATTAGTTCAACCAACATGCTTTCCTGTTATATACCAATAACAATTTTAATCAAAAGCAATTAAATCAGGACCCCCTTACTTGAGGCTAATATAGAATAAAGGAGGCAGACAGGCAAATATAACCATAAAATGTGACAAATTTTAATAGATGTGTGCATGAAGTACTGAGAGGGCACCCTTTTTAGGGGAAGACTGAGATAATCGAGCATCCTATGCAAATAGCCAGTATTGAGAGAGCAGGGCTTCTTGAGAGAAGCCCAAGCTCAGAAGAGATGGACATGAAGAGGAAAGGCATACTGATGAGAAATGAGAATGCAAAGGAGGGAGAGCACAAACCAGCAAGCATACATTGTTCAGTTGTCTCTTTGGTATCTTTCACTTTGAAAATCACATGTTTAAAACAGAGCTCATTTTCTTCTGGTAAAATGTGGTCCTTTTGTAGTGGTTCCCATTTTGGTTAATAATGCTCTAAATGACCCACCTGACCAAGGGAAAACTATTTGAGCTATCTTCATTGGTTCTTTTTTTTTTAATTTTTTTAATTTTTATTTAAACATATAATGTAACCCCACCACCCTCTCCCAACATCCCTCCCCCCAACCCCCCTCAGTTTGTTTTATGACATTAAGAGTCTCTTTTGGTTTGTCTCCCTCCTGATCCCATCTTGTTTCATTTATTCTTTTCCTACCTCCTTAAACCCCACCCCCATTGCATCTCCACTTCCTCTTATCAGGGAATCATATGAGAGTTGTCTTTCTCCGATTGACTTATTTCACTAAGCATAATACCCTCCAGTTCCATCCATGTCATCGCAAATGGCAAGATTTCATTTCTTTTGATGGCTGCATAGTATTCCATTGTATATATATACCACTTCTTCTTTATCCATTCATCTGTTGATGGACATCTAGGTTCTTTCCATAACTTGGCTATTGTGGACATTGCTGCTATAAATATTCGGGTACACGTGCCCCTTTGGATCACTACGTTTGTATCTTTAGGTTAAATACCCAGTAGTGCAATTGCTGGGTCATAAGGTAGCTCTATTTTCAGTTTTTTGAGGAAACTCCATGCTGTTTTCCAGAGTGGTTGCACCAGCTTGCATTCCCACCAACAGTGTAGGAGAGTTCCCCTTTCTCCACATCCTCGCCAGCATCTGTCATTTCCTGACTTGTTCATTTTAGCCATTCTGACTGGTGTGAGGTGGTATCTCATTGTGGTTTTGATTTGTATTTCCCTGATGCCCAGTGATGTGGAGCACTTTTTCATGTGTATTCATTGGTTCTTATCTTCTCATTTTATATCAACAAGCTTACAAGCTCTATCGATTCTACACCCTAAATATCTATTCTCCATTCCTCTCTCAATCTAGGCTGCTACCTCTTTAGTCATTACTTCTTTTGTTTTTGATATCTTCTGAGGCAATTCCTTATGCTTGCTCTCCCTCCAATGCATTGCGTGTATATAGGAAACAATCATCCTAAAATACCAATCAGTCATTACTCTGCTTAAATCTTCAACAGCTCCCTATTACCCTTGATAAAAATCTCCAAATTCTTAGCACACTCAGCTCTTTACCTTCTGCTGCAATTTGTATTTCTAGTGGTTTCTTTTTTTTTTTTTTT